>WEKW01008490.1:50557-148628 GCA_013389905.1 Sula dactylatra
AGCGACGGGCTGCGCCTCATCGCCCTCCTGGAGGTGCTCAGCCAGAAGCGCATGTACCGCAAGTACCACCAGCGGCCCACCTTCCGCCAGATGCAGCTGGAGAACGTCTCGGTGGCCCTCGAGTTCCTGGAGCGGGAGAGCATCAAGCTGGTCTCCATCGGTGAGTGCATCCCCAGCGGGTGGTTCTGTGAATTTTTTGCCTTCAGTTTATTGTGGGTTTTTTTCTGTGCCTTGCAGAGCACGGGCGGGCTCGGGGCACTGGGTGCCGCGGGGTGCTGCCGGCCGGGTCCCGGGGCCGCGGGGATCGCGGCTTTTCCTTTCTTCAGAGAGCAAGTTGGAGGGGGGGGGGAAGCGTAGTGCTGGTCTAAAGCTGTGTGTGTCGTGGGGCTGTCCCACAGCCCGGCTGTCGGGGCTGGCAATGCTCTCCTCTCGTCCTGAGCTTCTCTCTCAGTCGCTATCTCATATGTGAGGCTTTGCTTTTTAGGTCTTCTCCTGAAGAAACTAGTGCCAGAGCGTGTTCTCTGCCTGTGCCCTGTGCAGCCAGGTTCCCCCGGCGCTGACCCCTCCGGCAGTGCTGGCAGGAGATGCAGCCGGGCCGATGCCTGCCCTGGCCTGTGTCCGGCCGGGGGTACCTGGGCTCTGGCAGGGTGGTGGAGCCTGGCTCTCGTGGGGTGGGTGAGCTGTGCAGAGATAGGTGCTACCGTAGCTGGTACAGGCGAATGAGGAGAATTTTCTTGCCTGCCAGAGCCCAGTAGATGATGCTGGTGTTCAGATTAGCATGGGCGCTTGCCTAAGCGCAGTTGCAGCTTTTGAACGGGATTGCAATTTCTCCTTAATCTTTCTGCTGTGGTAGGTCACGGGTAGAAAATGTACAAGGACCTCCTCTAACTCCAGGAGGTAGGTGGTTTGAGCTGGTGCTCACCCTGGCTGGCACTAGGTTTGGCTGTCCGTGCCATACTGGGGCAAGCAATTGCTAGATAACTGGTGGTCTGCTCAGGAAATTAAAGGTGTTGGCACACATGGCAAATTGCAGGTGATCCCTCAGGAATGCATGCGGTGACTGTTTTGGGAATAGCTCAGGTGTGGCTGCAGTGCAGTCTGTAAAGCACTATTTTGAATGCCTGAGAGATCTCCGGGAAGGAATGTGAATGCCTTTTCTAGCTCTTTGCCAGATAACTGTAATTACTGCCTCCTGATGACTCTGGCCTCAATGAATTGCACAGCTGAATTTGGGTGAGTGCAGCTCTGCTCAGTTGTCTAAAACTCTTGGCCAAGCTGAAAGCTGTTTCCCTTCAGTGGCTTTAGCTACAATAGCAAGAAAATACAAACTTTTCCAGTCTGGGAGAGACCTGGTCCTCTCTGGAAACCTGTGGCTGGGTGGAGTAGGTGGGTACCCTGTTGTTCCTCTCTACTAACATGTAAAAGCAGCTTTGGACAAATGGGGACTGTTGGGTCCCGAATGGCTGATTATCCTCTTAGGGCAAACAGCTAATGTACTTGCAGCTGGGAACGGAGCTGGTGCTAATTATTTACTTAGAGATGCATTCCCTTTGCACACAGTGGGGTTCGAGTTGCAGCTGCTGACTCCTGGGCTGAGCTTGCTTTTGCTAACATTGGAGCTCACCTTTCTGCTTTGGCCGCTGGAATAGCTCCTTACCAGCCACAATGCTAACACCAGGCCTGTGCTCCCCTCCTATCGTATTGTTTGCTCTAGAAAAATGTTTCTGCTCCAGCTGCCTTCCTATTTGTCTGTGGGACTTCCCAAGGGCTATGGGTTTGGGAGATCAAGGTTAGTCTGGTCAGGCCTGGCTTCCAGCAACTTCCTTTCTATATGCGCTGCAGCAGCAGCGCAGCTCCCTTATAGGATTAGACTGAGCTGCATGGTGGCCATAACCATTTAAGATGTGTCTAACTGTTTTGCAGCTTACTTGCGTTGTGTTGGCTATTTAAAAAAACAAACAAAAAAACCCCAAAAAACCAAACCTCTGAAAAAACTTGTAGTTGAAGCTTTGGGAGGATGGAACGGCTATGGCTGCTAGTACCTTCGCCATATCCCAACTTCTGCATGAAGGGCTATACAGCTCCATCTGTGCTGTGCCACCAGAGCTGGAGCCAAGTGGTAGCACAGGAGCCCTACTGTACAGTTCTGGATAAACTGAGCCACTCCTGAAAAAGCATCCTGAACTCGCTTTCCAAAAAAGACGTTCAAAGCAAGCCTTGCGGCGCACCACTTGGTTGAAGGGGCTGAAGCCCATGCCACCTTCCTTGCAGGCACAGTGTCAGCTGGGATCGCTACCTGTCCCTGCTGTGTTTCTCCCTGCAGGTTCTGAAAAACTTGGGGCTTTCGTTTTGTTTCTAGTTTTCAGTCTCTTTTGTGTTCCTGAACAAAACCAGGGCCGTTACAGGGCCTGGAGCTATGTACCAATAAAGGCTTTTAGGTGGAGAACTTTTATGACCAGGTTGGTCTTTAGGGCCCGGATGTTTAGGGCCAGCTCTGAGCCAAATCACCTGGGAAAACCTGACAGCTGGGGCTGCTGGATTTCTGGCATTAATAATGTCATCAGACCTCTGCTAAGTGGATGTGGTGCCTGTTCCAGTTATTATTTAACTTCCAGGAATGTTTTGGAAGCCATGTATTATGGCTCAGCTACCGCTGCTATGCTACAACCAAACGTTTAAACTTTTTCAGTAGCAAGCTTTTGGCATTCAATTTTTGTCCATTTAAAATTAGTCTGCCTATACACAGAGAAATCAGTTAAATGTATAGTGTTTGACCACAGCCCTTTCTGGATACATAGTTAGGAGTCCAACGTCTCCTGCTGCTGTTATCCCTTGTTTAGTCTCTGCTCAGAGTCTTTTGGTAGTTTCAGGATGCTTTTCTTCTAGGCATGAAGTGCCTTCACTTCTGTGCAGATCTGACTGCATGTGTGGTCTACTGTAAAAACGGCCATAAAGCACATAGGTGCTTTGTGCCATCCAGCAATGATGGGATTGCAAGCTCTGAAAAACCTGTTGTGATGGCAGGTGACTTCATGGAGTCTTCTGCTCAACACGAGGTAGCTGCTGTGCTACTTAAGTGTTAGGTCTAGGTTGTTTGTTTTTTTTTTTTGCCTGCTAGACTGAGATAATTGCAGATTCCTGGGTGCTGAGTGGCTTGTGGCGTGACAAGCACTGGGGAGGCTGGGGAGTAGGATGCCAGGAATGCAAACCACAAGGGCTTTGCTCTTGGCTGAAGGAGCCGATCAACTCTGTGGATAACTTTGTATGGGAGCCTTGGTAAAAGCCTTAGCAAGTGGCGGATGAGGGGGGGTTGAAGCTAATTTGACACTGAGCTTGTCCCTAGAAGCTCTGATACCAGCCAATAGGAGTCAAGTGATTTAGCTTAGAAACAGAGGAGTTCAGTGTCCAAAGCCTGGCAAGCTGTTTTGGGCTGCGACCTGCCAAGCTGCATCCAAGCTTGCAGCTAGCAGGTCCTAGGTGTGTGCTTCGGTGCTGTGTGGTGCCTTGTGGCTGGTGCTCGCCTGGCAGCCCTGTGTTGCTGGCAGAGGCAGGATGGGTGCTGAGCAGCTGGCTGGCTTGTTTGGTAAAACTGCAGTCTTAGACTGTCGCAGTCATATTGATCAAACTGAAAAACATGTGGTTTCTTTTTCTTGGGTTGCACTTTCACCAGATAAGTGAGCTGATCTGGCTTGCCTCGCAACTGCAGGGCATCAAGTGGTGATGCAAGTAAATGGATGGGCAGGGTCAGCTGGGGCTGTGTGGCAGGTCTGCTGCCATGGCACTGGGGTGCGGTGCCAGTCGTGTGGCTGGTTCTCAGGTTTGTCTTTGTGGTGGTCCTGAGTCCCACTGCAGTGCCTGGAGGGAGTTAAGCCATGCCAGAAGGGAGATGGGTGAGGAGCAGATGGGGTTACAATTAAGGTCTGTTGGTACTTGCCTCGGAGACTTTGGTCTTGAGATGTCCCAACTGCAAGAGTACTTCTGGAAGGGCTGTCTCTTTCTGACTAAGCCTAACCTGTGTATCAGGTGGGGTTTTGGTTAATGCTTGAGTACTTGATGCATGCACCGTGCTCTTCAGCGCAGACCTCCAGCATGCTCTAAAGATGAAAGTAATCTTGACTTGTGATTCTGAGTACCTCATGGAAATCTCATTTTTAGGAAAACAGTTGGAAACCAACTTTCTTCCCTAGGCTGTTGATACACTGAAGGGTGACAAAGCAAATCTTAAATTTCTAGAGGAAAACTTGTCTCTTCTGAAATGTGGTAAATGTGTTGTCCTGTAATGCCTAGAGCTAGGTGCTTGAAAACTGGAAAAATTAAAAAGTGTTTTCAGCCTCTGTACACTTAGGGTCTCTCTCTGTCTCACTCCAGGTATTAACACATCATAAGGAGGTAGTCAAAATACACTTGCATTTTGTCTGCCACTTACCTGTGACTTCCCTGGAGGCTGTTTTCTGGAAAATATCCAGTGTGTCTTGGAAGCAGGTTTCTGCTTCTTGGAAATGTGACACTTAATCCTTCCCCTCGAAAAATTTTTTTGATAGGCTGGCAGTGGGCCAGTCCACTGCTGGAGACTGGAGGTGGCTTCAGTTTCTGAGGGTGGCTGGTCTCCTCGGGACCTTCTGTTCCAATGGTTGGACTGCTGGTCTAAAGAAAAAGTGGCTTTGCGTGAGCTATTTGCTCCAAGTTACAGGAAACTTTAAGGTAGCTTACACGGACTGTTCTTGCATTCTTTTACATATGAGCGGAAACTTGTAAAGTGATCAAACTTCAGTAAAATTACTTGGGACCAGTTAGACTAATGCGCTAAACAGCTTTTTCATTTAAGGCACTGAATGCTATGCCAGCTATTCAAGGACTGAAGTCTTAACTGCTCCATATGCTAATGCCATGTCTTGTATTGACTTACATGGGGATGTTTAAATGGGTCAGGATAACTCTTTTTCCTAGCCTCCGACTGTAATCTAAGAAAGTGGTTAGCCTTGTGTGTGGCCATGCTTCTGTGTTGCCAGTATTCTTCAGTGTCTGCTCCGAGCGATGGGAAGTAAAACAATGATCTCTGAATCCCCCAAGCTGCAGAGGAATTTTGTTCTCTTTCAGAAGCAGACTTTGATGTGCAGCTAGTTTGGGACCTGAACAAGGGCCTTCTAAGTTTAGACCACTAATACATGCTAAGCAAGCCCACCAGGATAAAACAGTGCGTGCAGGTGATGCTGGTGTGAACAGACCTCTGGTGTACTCTGACACTCGCCAGATCTCAGCCACCAGCATCAGGTGGACCTGCCTGTGGACCTGTCTACTGCCTGGCATGGTACACAGCTCTCAAATACAGCTCCTGACCTGTAAGTCATTACAATAATGAAGATGCAGAGCTCAGCGAGCTGGGGTTTGGCTCTGTTAGCCCTTGGTACGGGTGCCTCTGAAGAGCCTATCCCAGGGGCTATTGCGTATTAAAGCATCAAGCCTGACGCTGGCTCTTGGCGAGGTAGCTGGGCTTTCTGCAGAGAAACCTGTAGGTTCCTGTGAGATTTCATTGCTTTTTGTGTGTGTACACTGATAGTACTGTGGGTCCTGTTCCAGAGCACCCACCCATGGGGAGGGGGAGTCATCTCCATGCAGGTGCACCAACGTAGTGGTGGGCATGCATGGGAGGTGGAAGTAGGTGAGGATGTGTTGCTGCAATCTGCTTGGACTTGGCAAGAAAAACAGAATCAGATGTTCCAAGTGTGTCTGTGCTGGAGGAAGGAAATGCTGTGTAACTGAGTGTTAAGTGCTGGGGAAAGAATCCAAGACCAAATGTATGTAGAAAAGGCTAAGGGAAGGCCCTGCCCAATCCTTGTAAGGAGATCTAAGCAGTCTTTGCTATAGCCATCACTGTATGGCACTGCTTACCAGGCTTAGTTTGTTGCAGGCTGAATTCATGCTAACGGTGGAGGGGAACGGATATGTGCCTTGATGTTGTGTTTGGAGAAATAAGAGAAGTGGTTTTCATGAAAATACTGTGTCTGTGAAACCTGTGCTAGCTGCTCCTCTATCTTTTCTTGATTGCTCTAGTAGTGTGTGTGTGTGGTTAGAGGCAAATACTCACCCACCCTTCTTGCAACTGCCGCCTGGGTGGGGTGAGCAGAGCTACCCTTGCTCTTCCTGGGAACTTGACCTCGGGTTCAGAGTTGAGTCAACCGAGATCTGAGATTATGTCTTCAATGGGCTAAGCAAGGTCTGGATTTATGCAATGAAGCTTGAGTGAGGTTTTTCCCTAGGTCTTGCTTCTGGGGGCTTGGTGCAGATTCCCCTCCCGCCCCAAGGCAAGAGTTTGTGTGGCTCACACTCCTGCCTGTTTGCTTTTCTCCTGAGGAATGACCAGTGCTCTGTAATCTAATAGGGAAGACACTTTTTTCCAGGTCATCACTAGGAGAAAAATCCCAGTTCCTGTACTCAAAAGCCTTGCAGTGAATGTATTTTGTATCATAACCAGATGGTTCTCTGGGCTCTGAGATGGTCTCTAACCTGTCTGTGAGCCTCCCTCAGCTTTCTGTGCCTCCTGCAACTAACCTTGAGTTCTGGAGGTGTCTATATAATATCTGGTACATCATAGTGAGGATTTGATCTGCAGCGGTGGGCTTTGGGTTCAGCTAATAGATTGCAATTCCTTGTGTAAACACTATTCTGCTCTAAGCAGTTGAAGTCTAACATCCGTAGTGAGATGTGTGTAATGTCTAGTTCCTGCTGTGCTAGTATATGGCAACTGTAATACTCGCAACCACTGCAAGAATAAACCGGATTTTTTTTTTTTTGTTAGTGAAAACAAGCTAGGCCACTTCAAAGAACAGCCAAACGAAGCTTTGCCCAAGTTCCTGGGGAAGCAAGGGTTGCCTTGCATGTCCTCCCTTGTGCTGAGTAACACAGCAGACACTGCCCTGGGGCTGCCTGGGAGTGGGCAGGGGATGGAGCAGCTGAATCCTGTCTCTCCTGGTGTGATGGGTTGGGGTTGTTTGGACCTCCTGCTGATACTGCCCTTGGAAGAAAGCAGCCATGGCTCTCTAATAAACCGTCTGAGAGAGTGGCCACACATACAGCTGCACTGTCTGGTTGCTAATGGGATGTTTCCTCTGAGTCATATAGGTGATGGTCCTCCCTGTTCTTTACAACTCACAAAAGTACACAGCTAATCTAATGGGAAGGAACTGATAAATACTGAAGGCAATCTCTAACTTTAAAGCATAAATTCAGCTGATATTTCAGAGTTGTTTTCTCTGGATCGCTGAAATACAGCAAGTTTTACTGATCAGGCTGGTAAGTTGGTGGCAGAGCTTTGAACATCCAGGCTGGGATCTTCCTTGCAAAGGGACAAGCTCTTTTCATCTAACAGCAGCAGCAAGTTGCATGAACTCTCCTGCCAATGTTACCCAGTAATAGCACAAAAATGGCTGTGGGCTGCAATGACATCATGGGCTGCGGCTCCTTCTCCCTTGCTTCAGGGCATGCCGTAAATCATGATGCGATTATTTGTCAGAGCACTGAATTACTCCAGCATGAGCTGGCCAGGCTGTGTGGCAGCACAGCTCCTGAAAGCTGGGTCCTCTCGGGGTGAGGTGGGCACAGACAGACGGACAGACTGCCACGCCAACACCCAGCCTGCCTGCTGTGTGGGGAAAAATTGAGCAAGGGCTGTCGCAGCAGCATGTCCTGGCGTCGCCCAGGCCACGCTAGCAGGTGGTGCATTGCTGCAGACGGCGCTTGCATGGCGTGGGTGCTGCGCTGAGCGATGAGCCAGAGGCTGTAAGCAACCCTCTGCTCTCACCACGCTATTGGAGAGGCTCTTGCTGTCTTCTGCAATCCTGGGTGGGGTGCAAACATTTGCCACGCTGGCCACAGGCTCTCTGCGCTGCTGCTCTGCTGCGGGGCGGTTACTGAAAGCAGTGGAGCCACCCTTCCTGCTAGCCCACGGCTGGTGGATTTCCACCCCTTTTTTGTGCTGAAATCTGGGGGGGGGCAGTTCAAACTGTCTGCCTGCAAGGTGAGCTCTGGGCTAAGCTATTAAACGCTGCTCTGAAATGCCACCTCCTGTGCCTTGCATAGGTGCTGCAAGCGCATCTGGACTGGGGGGGCTGCTCCAGCCTGCCCTGGGGGTGGGATGCTGGCAGCCAGCTCTCCTCCACCGCTCGCAGGGCATCTGGACTGGGGGGGCTGCTCCAGCCTGCCCTGGGGGTGGGATGCTGGCAGCCAGCTCTCCTCCACCGCTCGCAGCCCACGGCGATTTCAGGCTACCCTGGGCGCCTGCGGCTGCCTACTGGTTTTGATTAGTCTGTGGCTGCTCTTGTGAGGAGACAATGTATGTGTCTGTATTTCTGAGCCTATATTAAAGGGCGCTGTCGTGGTTGGTGGGCCTAAAATGAGCTGTAGGTGGCAACTGGTGAGCTCTGTTTTATAAACAAGCTTTGAAAGTCTCCTCTGGAGCCCTGCAGCAGAAGGCAGGGTGCATGGAGCTGCTCTGAGCAAACACTCAGATGTGCATCTGAAGGTTATTCAAACACAGAAGAGGAAATACTGTTCCCCTTGGCTAGATACTAATGTGCTCTATCTGTGCTTCCTTTAATTGGTATAATTAACTGGTTTACATTCCCTTTTCTCACAACAACTGTGCAGCAGTACGTGCAGCAGTTTTAGTGGACTTCCCATAGGCAAATACTGGCAAGCTGGGTCTCAGAGCTAGTTTAGGTCTTAAGGCTTAAAGCACTGATGAGTACATCTTGAAGGTGATCTTCACCTTGGTGCAAATCCTCCCTCCCTTTATTATGAGGTGAGTGGTAGCAGCAGGTCCCTCTGGGCTCACACTACAGGAGTGAAGAGCCCAAGCTGGGGGGGTTGTGCAGGGTCCTGCATTTGTCTCTCCCTCTGGCTGGGAACCAACAGTATCGCAAATATACCTTGTGTCTGTCATGGTGTGAGACAAATCCTGGATTAATCTGACTGCTTTGGCCCTCACTACAGAAGAGGGAACACTGGCTTGCTAAATAAAGTTGGTATCAAACTGTGATCTTGACAATGCAACATATCAGGTGTTACTTCACCGTCATAGCTGGACAGTGAATTTCTGTAGGGTTTCCTTCTCTCTGCAAGACTCAGTAATTCTGCTTGTTGGTCTCCCAAATAATCCAAAGCCTAGGCACCTTTGAGCCTGCTCCGACACCTGGATGCTCCTGCAGATCTGCTGTTTGCTGGTGTCACTGCCAGTTGCGGTGGCTCTCTGAGCAGTTGTCACGTGCTCAGACATGGCTTGTTATCAAACTCCCCTGTGGGGGAAGAGTTGGTGTATGAGCAGATTTAACATACCAGCTGTGGGAAGACTTAGGATGCTAATCGTGTTGTTTCAGCTTTGTTCTGGCTGTTGATTAACAGTGTGGCTGCATGCAAATATCTGATAGCTTATGTAACTGCTTGAACAAGATCAATGATCTAATTAAAAGTCAAACAGAAACAGCTTTAGTTGTCTCTGAGGATTATTTCTTTTGGTAACTCTTTTAGGCTTGTGGTAAAAATGCAGCTATGAAGAAACAGAAGAACTAGGCTGGTGGCTGCTGGGGAAGTTTGAGGAGACTCTTGAAAGGGCTGTGACTTCCAGTGACACAGCCCAAGCTCAGCAGTGCTGGACTCTGCGGCTGTCAGATGTCAGGGCAAAGACATGGAGGCTTTTGAACTGGGATCACGGGGACCCTCTATAGTGGTGCCATCTTAATGATCTCTTAATGCTTTCATTGTATAGTCCCACGGTATCTAGTGCTGGTTGAAGTGATTTTTGACACTGTTAACAAAGGAAGCAGCATGTGTGCTGGACAGATATGGGTGGCCAAAGGGAAGAGGGTAACTCTTACCACAACCCAGTACAGCTGCTACCAGAGAAGACCCCGCTGGCAGCAGCTAGCTGTGCGTTGCTAAACCAGCTCCTGTACTAATAGTACTTCCCTGACCTAACCGGAGTAGTGAGCAAGAGCAAGGAACGCTCAATCAAGTTGCCAAAGGCCAAATGAGACGTCTACCTGAGCAGCCACAGAATGGGGCTACTGAGGAGTGCCTGCAGATCCCCAGGGCCCTGCGCTGCAGCATGCCCGGGGGCTCCCTAGAGCTGTGCACAAGCAGGCATGGCTCACGGGGAGCCAGTTATACTTTTTGCATCCAAAAAAAGCTGGAAAAGCCTAAGATAGTCTTCCAGTGGTTCAAGTTCTCCACCAAACTGTAGGAGTGAAGAAGCCTTATTGCATTCAGCTCACTGCCCCTGTACAGCGGGGCGTCTCAACCCTGCCCTCGGTGCGACAGCACCGGATCATTAGTGGCTGCTAAGTGAACATTACTGAGCACACTAATGACTTGCAGCCATCTGCAGTTATAGAGATAGGAGCATGTGAGAATCCATGGACAAGAGTATTGCAAAGACCTTGTCCCGGAGAATTAGCCGCTTTGCTGCTGGGGTCCTCGCTTGAGTATATCCCGATATACCGCTTTCTAGGAGGAAGCAGTTTGTAGCTACTCTGTGAGGGTCAGCTCACAGAGGTGGTTTGCTCTGCCATGAAAGCACCAGGAGCAGCAGACTCCCGTGCGGAGCTGCTAGTTCAGGCCATGGAAACAGCAGAGACGTCTGGCCTTTCCTGGGTGGAAAGCTCTGCTGAACAACCCTGTCTCAACCAGGGAAGCCCCATGAAGTTAGTGGCATAAAACCCTACTTCAACAAATCTACTTCAAATTTCGTGTGGTTTTGTGGCCTAGCTCTGAGTTGAGTGTTTAAAACTAAAGGAACACCTCTTCTGATACAGATAAATAACTGGAGAAAAGTGTGTGCCTTTAACAGGTTTTTAATTGCAATGAAAGAAAATGAACTGCTTCACATGAAGTGCTGCAACTATTGGTTGAAAACACTGCCTAAGGCAGAGGAAGCTTAAATATTTTAATTAACCAGCTTTATTACTTAAACATAGGCTTTAACAAGCTGCAGAATATTTCATACTCTACCTGTAAGAAAAGTAGCTCAGGCTTCTGAAGCTGTATGTGGACAGCAAGAGTATTCAAACTCAAATGTAGAAGCTGAAAGGAGCAGCCCAGTCTTTGTCTAGGAGTAGGACAAACACCTGCGTGGCTTTTCTTCTGTCTGGATGGAGGTAATAGCATGTTACTAAACACTTTTTTCACGGTGAAATGGAGGAATTGATAACAAATGAGGTACTGTACCTAACCTGGTAGGGAACTGGAAGGGGTATAGGAGGTCGGACAGAGCAGCGTAGCTTGCAGTGTTGCTGCAACTATTCCAGCTCTAGCGATATTGCCCCTAGAGCCAGTGCTTTTTTTTGTCTTGTGATAAAAATGTGAAATACAATAGGCTTGCAAATATGAACAGTGTGAGACTGCAGTTTAAAAATGAGGTCTTGCAGCTGGCATATTTGGATAATTGCCTGCACCCTGCTCAGTCAGCATGTGTGTGGCAGAGTGCTGTCCCTGAAGAGTGGGGAGAGAGCTGCGAGCTTGTGAAGTTTGGAAAGACTTGTGGTGTGAAGCCTTTAGTTGGAAGATTTGAAGCCCAGCCTCTGGAGAGGAAAGGTGGTATCCCTCTGAGTGCTGGCTAGCTCGGAAACGCTGTTAGCAGCCAGAGCCTGTTATGGCAGAGCTGCTCATGACAAAGTTGGATTAGGCTGACTGTGTCAAATGCCTCTTGCTAGGAGCAGCCTGCAGGGGAAGAGCGGGAGGATGGCTCCTGAGCAGAGCCTGTGCTTGGCACAGGACCCACGGCACGGGAGAGCAGCTCCGGGGACTGGGGCTGGCCAGCTTGTGGCAGATGGTGTGAGCCGGGGTCCTGCGAGCTGCTCAGAGCGATGCAGAATTCACACATCTGAAGCAAAGCTTCGCTGTGTAGCGAGCGAGTCTGGGTGTGAGGAGCGGGTATGTGGTCTGCACAAGCATGCATCACACAGCTGTGGCTAATATGTGCTCAAGCTGTACCATTAATCCCATATGGTCCTCTTTAAGGTGCTCAGAGACCACCCGTGCAGACTGTGCCTCTGCAGACACACGGCTGTGCTCCTGCTTGTGAAGGCTCCTCTCAAAAGAGGTCTGTCTGATAGCGGCTGCCACTGTCGGATGAATTACCTGGGCCTCAAGCCAAGTGTCTATTCCTTATGTTAGCGGCTTGTAGCTGAAACCGTATAAACACAGCGCTATCCTGTGTGGGATGTTAAACACACAGGGCTTAAATCTCAGCCGTGCAGGGGCAAGCCTTGAGCTGTGTGCAGACGGAAGTGTGTTTACTGCTGGGTTGCACAAGTATACAAAAATATGTTCAAACGACTTCGCTGCTTTCTCCAGAAAAAGAGGAAAGCTGCTTCTTTCAAGAAGCAGCTGCACAATACAGAATATTTTTTACTTAAGGATGGACGTTCCACAAAGAAAGTGACCTTCTTCCTCCTTGGACGGGGATGGTTATAGTGTCCAATGGAGGGTGGGATAGGTGTCTGTATGTGAAAGCTCATGAAAAATTAACATTTAGCTGGCTTATACGCGAAAGCGTGAAGACATCTTCATAGTGGTCATGGAAGAGCAACAGTGCCTGCCAGGACTGCAGGGATGCATAGTGGATGCACATGTTTGCAGTGACTGTGCAACTGCCCTGATCGTCCTCACTCGGTGCGTGGCTGCAGAAGGCAGCCTGGCTTGTGCAGATGTGTCGTCCCCTTCCTGATGGGCACTTGCATGGCAATGCTGTGGCAGTGGCCAGAGCTCGGAGGCAGGGTGATGGCTGATTTCAGTCATTTTGCACCATCGTGGCAGTTCTGAATGGCAGTGGCCTGGTGAGACACGTCCTGGTGGCAGTGTGTGGGTATAAGGCTGCTTTTGGTGCTGTGTGTTTGAGTGTGTACTTAGGCGTGAATGTCAAAATGAGCTGTTGAAATGGCTCGGGTGTTGGAGAGAGATTTCCAAAGTGGCTGTTCCTCTCTGCAGTGAGGGTACAATTGCATGTTATAGATTATTTACCTTTCCCGTTGCTTCTCAGGGAAATGGTAGGACAGGGATAGCTGACCTGATGATAAATTCTGGAATAAAACTTTGTCACTAAGCTGTAGAGGGCTATAGAGCATCTATAACAGGGTATTGTGCTTGAATGCTTCAAAACAAAACCTGCATGGAGCAGTGCTGTGAAGTGCTCAGAATCAGAGGCTATCAAAACTGAGACAAACCACAAATCTTTTGCATAGCTAACGTAACTGGCAGGGTATTTTCTGATGTGTCACAACCCTGGACCACAAAGTATGCTCCAATCCTGAGCCCTTTGGCACTGCAGTGTGGAGTGGAGATGGGTTGAGCCCTGCAGGGCTGCATGAATGGGGATTTCCTTCAAACAGCCCTGTGCACAGTGAATCACAGTCAGTACAGCAATTCTGGTTTCAGATGGAAAAGTTGAATCTTGGTGTATGTTGCGGCCAAGGATTTCCCCAAACAGTAATCAGTTCTGATAATTTCTAATGTGTTGGTTTTGGCTTCAGGAACAACATCCATTGCAGCTTTCGTGCCTGGCATCTGTCGCACAGAAGATGTTAGACAGCCCTATCTGAATGGGCTCATTTATCTCGGCAGGATTTTACATGCTGTTTCTTAAAACTATCTTGACCTACCCCCAGTGTGAGTAAACACGCTCTTCAGTAATGCAGAGGTCACTCTGGCATCTCAAACCCCCCTGGATTACTCATTGCTCTTTGGCCTCGCTGAAGCACCTTTTTTTTTTTTGCAGCTGCATCTCTCGCACCTTTTCCATCTCCATTGCACACTGGTGCCTGAGGGTGGACCTTTGTGTTGGTGCCCTGCACTGAAGCTTGGTAACCTTCCATCAGTAATGTAAGATACAACACAGTGCTAATGACCTGCTGCTTTAATACCTCTGCCAGCCCCTGGGAGGTCTTTGCAAGAGCTAGCCAGGTAACCTTCATGCAACCTGAAGTGACCTGGTGAGATTTAGGATTACCTTAATCCTGCAGAGATGGTTACAGCACTCTTATGCTTCAGAGACAAGTCTTAGTTTTGTTGTGTTACACTTGCAGAATTTCAGCTCTACAGCCATTTTTTTTATCAGCTCAGCCTTGCTGATGAAGGCTTGGCCTTTTAGTCATGTAAGCACATGGTGTGTTGTGAGGAGGCACTTTTTTGTTTGCATGCATGCAAGAAATTATAACCTTGAGTTTATCAGACTCCTAGACAAGTATTTTGTGTTAAGCTCAGTCAATTTTGCATTTGACTAAAATTTTAATGTCTTCAAATGAAACTTGTTTCCTGTGAATTGGGTAATGGTGTTGCTGACTCGGGCGTAGCTGCCTGCTCTGATGGGAAGGTGAAGCCTTGCTGTGCCCTGGTAATAAATGCACTGACCCTTGGGGAGTGGAGATCTGGCATAGGATCATTCCCCTTTCACTCCCATCCCATGCCTGGAGGAGGGAGGTGTAGTTTGTGTCATGTCACTTGGGTTTCAAAAGCCTAGCCAAGTATTTCTCAGCAGAGTGTGGCAAAGGCAGGAGGACTCCTTTCTTCCCCCCTCCCTCCATCATTTAAGAGAAATCCACTTTCTGGCATGCCCACTCCCTGCTGCAGGGACTTTCCTTCACCAGTCATTCCTGAACGATTAATCAGCACTCAGGCAGCTCAAGTTGCCCCGTCCCTGCCCTGTCCCCACGGCTTCCTGGTGCTTCCCACCTCTGGGGTTTGACTCCAGGGCCGGGGCGGGGGGGGGAGTGGTGGTGTCGGTACAATCCTGCAGCCCTTCCCACGACCCCCGATCTCATGCTGCCTGGCCCTTTCCAGGGCCTTTCCCAGGCGGTGTGTTGCTTGCAGTGTTGATGAAACTGGTCTTCACTGGGCTGCCAGCCATGCTGTCCTGGAGGATGGAGGGCTGCTGCATCACTCCCAACCAGTGGGGAGCAGGAATGTCCCGAGCGGGCTCAGCCTTCCTTTGCACAGTGAGGCATGAAGGGGTTGCAAGCCCGTTCCTGCCCCTGCTGCCCAGCTTCCACTCCTTTCTCCCCCGAAACGCAGAGCTTTGCAATCGAGGGCGCTGAACTCCAGCCGCTGCGTTCGGCATCCCCGCTGCTTCCGCCATCCCCGGCAGAGGCAAGCGGGAGCCGCGGTGTCCCGGCTGCTCATGGGGCTGGCACCGGAGGGGCGGTGGGATGAGCTCAGCAGCAGGGAATGCGCTTTGCTGGGCGCGAGAGGGGCCGCGCTCACAGGGCCCATTGTCGGGGCGGTTTTGGCAATGATGTCATGGACGGCGGCGTGCCGCAGCAGGCCCTGCGTGCTCAGGAGGGTGGCCAGAGCCTGCTTCTCCATCGGCAGTGCGTGGGCCGGGGAGCCGCAGGTGGGCTCTGGGGGGTTTACCAGAGCGGGGAGTGTTACGGTGCCTCCTGCCCCACGGCCGTCGGGTGCTCGACTGTGCCGGTTAATGAGCCGAGCCGGGGTTTCGGGGTCAGAGCGCGGCGGTGGTGTGCTGGCGGGCTGCCCTGCGGAGCTGGCGAAGGGCTCGCTCGCTGCGAACAAAGCAGCACTCATGGAAACTTGCTGCTGTACGAAGGCTGAGCATTCGGACTCCTTCCCCCCCGCCCCTGAAAAGGGTCTTGAGTAATTAGCACAGCGTTCCTGTGTGCAGCTCGGCTGGGTATCTGCACCGCGGTCCTGCAGCTGCGAGCGGGGACCTGCTTGGCAATGAGCGACCGAGTCTGAAATAGCCAGTGTGAATGGCAGCTCTTACTCTTCTGTGTTGCATCCTTGCTTGCTGCTAGTCCTGTCCCAGCAGCGTGCAGGCAGTGTGGAGCCCTCCTTGCGCTCGTGGTGGAGACGCTCCCCAGGAGCACTCGCTGCAAGAGACGGATGTGCACCAGCACCTCATGCCTGGGGCTGTTCTTGAACATCAAATCAACACATTTACCTTCTCATATCCGTAACTTGGTATATGGATGTGAGAGGCAACAGAAACCCTAGGTGTATTCAGACTGAAAGTATTAAGGAATTTGATCATAAGCCACCCGTAATTTGACTTTTATCCCCACCCACCTAAACAATTCCTAATCTTGAAATTCTTGACTTCTCCTTTCAGTCCCCTTGGGTGTTTTCAGTTTCTCTTGGACAAGCTGGGTTGGTTGCTGTTGCTGTTACACTGCTGGCTTAAACTTGCTTCATGTTATGCCTTTCTCTTCTGGATGTGAGACATAAGTGGTCTCTGGGTGCCCATTAAGAAGTTGGGCAGAGCTATTTTAATCTGTATTTCACTCCTGTGAGCTCTACTGGTTTGATTCTTTTTATTCTTTTCTGTATTAGAAGTCTATGGATTTTTTTTTCTTGCCAAACCTACACTGAAAAGACTGGATTTGACCTTATTTTTACAGTTGCCTGTTCTACTTCATGAGACATCCTTTCCAGAGGCCCAGCATGCACCAGTAAACAGTACAGGGTGATGGATGCGCTAGTGGCCTGAAGCTCTCTGACTGATCTCAATGGTTTCAAATCCACTTAAAGTAAAAACTGTTGAAAACGTCTGAATTGTGAAGTTTAATCTCTCAAATTGTAAAATGAGTCTCACAAAGGAATTTTACTCTTTTTTTTTTTTTTAATAACCAGACACCTGGGTAAGGATATAGGAAAATGGTTTCCATCCCCTTGCAAAAAAAAAAACAAACCAACCAACCCTAACCCTGGCTTTTTTCCATCCTCCTGTCTGTGCCCAGATCAGCACTCTGTCCTTAAAACTCTCCAGTGAAATGGCATTCCTTCTCCGAAAAACTTACCTTGTAAAAAGCTTAGTGGATCTGCTGTGTATGTGGTGTATCACTTACGCTTCCTGAAGATGCGCTCGCTCAGGTAGCGAATGCCCTGAGGCTCGCTGGTGAAGCTGACCACCGGCTGTGCCTTGGCAGGCTGTGCCTTGGCAGGGTGCGGGAGCTAAGCTGAGTGCGGGTGCGCTGAAAGCCCGCTGGTGTTCAGGTAAGCTGGATGCTGAGGAACAGCTCTTCTAAGTGTCCCAGCACTGACTGCCAGCACCGCTGAGAGGCGGAGATGCAGTGGGGCGGCTGGAGCATGCTGCTGGTAGAGGCTAGCAGGTCACAGCTAGGAATCCCCAAAGCTGGCCAGAGTTCAACTGCCCCAGTGCCAACTCTGTGCAATAAACACAGCCTGTGCTTTCGCTGGGTAAGCTGGCTGCGCACAGCCAGATGACAGGCTATGCACCGAGCCCCAAGAAGCTGTGAGGTGGACCTGGGCTTAAGGGTCACTGGAGGAAATGGTTGCAGTATGTTCTCAAAGCACAGAGGAACCCATGTAATTGATTTAAAGACATATTATCCCTACAAAGGATGTCACTAATGTCTTTAGCAGGCGCGGTAAGCCTATGAACACATACTGTACACTTCAGCAAAGAATTTCCTTAGGCAGCTTGCTCAGCTCTGTCTCATCTGCATACTTCTTTTTGGCAGAGCTCGGCTCAATGTAGAGTTTTCACTGTTGTGGAAGATTAAGCCCTAATGAATGCTTAATTTTTCTGTCCCCCAATTGCTATAGCTGTTTAACAATAGCTGAGAATAATTACAGGTGGGGAAGTGCTCAGAAACTTCAAGACACCAGGACTTAGACACTGTAGGAGTTCTACATAAATGATCCACAACTGAGATGAACTTTGTGTGCTATACAAAGTTCCTTCTGTGTCTGGAAATAGGGAGTAAGGGCTGTTGTTGAGACAGCTACTTTTTTTTTGTATTAAGGACCATGCATTTTGAGTTCTTCCTCCACATAATGCATAAAACAAAATTGTAAATGGGAAAGACATCAAGATTGGAGAGGGTGACCACCTTTTAGAGAAGTTGGATGCAAAGATCAGTGCTGGTTGTGGCAGAACTTCCACGTGTGAAGATCAACATCAAAACTTCTGAGATTACTTTGCTCACCCTGTGAGCAATCTGTGTTGCCTGCAACCTCAGTCAAGAAACTGCTTAAAAAAAAATTCACTATGTGAAAGTTGCTTTTTCAGTCCTTCATTTGTTTCACAACACTGTGCACAGTCTGTATTACTGGCACGATTTAGTAAGGAAGCTGTCTGCTGTGGTAGCTTATCTTGTTTCCACTAATTGTCCAACAGAAAATGACTCGCAGCTCTGCTGTAGGGCAGAGTTCAAGGAGCGTTGCCACAGTTCAGGTAGTACTTGTGCTGACTCTGAATGCAGAGCAGACTTGCACGTGAGCGAAGGATACTAGTCACAAACTTGTTTGTAACACTGGTGGCTTTTTTGAATTGTAGAATAATTTCGTTTTGAAGAGACCTAATGACGGTCATACAGTTCAAGCCATGTGTTTGGAGCAGGCCCAACTTGATTAGGTTGCTCAAGGCTGTGTCCAGCTGAATTTGAGTATCTCTGAGGATGGAGACCTTATGGACGATCTGGGTTTCTGTTCCAGTATGTGACAGCCCTCGTGGAGAAGACTTTTTCCCAAAAGTCTGCTTGGAATTTTCCATGTTGCAACTTGGAAACCCTTCTGAGCAGAGGAGTGAGGGGACTCCCAGGCTGCAAGATTTTCTGTTGAATTTTTTTTCCCCCTCTGGAAACAGTGCTTCTGCTAGTATAGAGCTGACTGAAATAAAGGGTATACACTGGGCTGGGGAAAAAGCCCAAGAAGGACAAGTGAAGCTGCTCTGCAAGATGCGTGAGGTCACAGGAATTTCTCTTGCAGCACTAGCTCTTGAAATCGGGTAGTGATTCATTGTAAGTCTAATAAATATTCTTATAGCTCTGAAATGCCTAAAACTAAATTGTAGCATACCCTAGGTTCTTAGGTGAAAGGCAAAAGATGCTGAATTTACTTAGTCACAATATGCATGACTTAAAGGCCCTAAGCCAGCCAAGGAAGAGATCTTACCATCGTGCTGGCTGTGGCACAGCACTCCAGGTAGAGTTTAGGGATCTCCACTGGAGTGGGTGAATTGGCAAGCTTCCAGTCAATGCCAGGTTTCAGTTCTGGTGCTTGCTCTCCTGGGGCAGCTGCAAGCGCAAACACAGAGCACCAAGCCCTGCAGCTTTGGCAGTTTTCCCCTTGGTAGGTTGGGTTGGGAAGTGTCTTTGTGGCCCAGGCTGTAGAAATGACACGTTTGTCTCAAGATGGTCAGTCGCATTGCTGGCTTAGGCTAGTCACGCTGCTGGCCGAGGGCTGGGCACTTTAACGTCTTTGTGCTTTAAGGAGTGCGATATTAACAGTCCAAGCGTAACATCGTATTAATATTTAGTATAGAGCAACAATTATAAATCAGCTTGAGCAGTTCAGACTTGGTTCGTTTTCAGGACTGAGGCTGGTAGTGTGTACTGCCGGCCTATGGAATTGCCATAATCCATTTTTGGGCCAGTTGCCACTTAGTTAATAGGATAGTAAAAGGGTAAGAATTACAATCTAGACTCAGAGGTGTGATGGGGGAAGCAAACAAGCTCTGGTTCAGTCTGTTTTCCTCTTCACCCTACCAGGCAGCCACTTAAATCTTAATAGCTGACTAAGAAGCAGGATACTCCTACATAGAACTTAATGTTGTAGGCTATATATAGACTTCTTTAACAGAAAAGTGAGTGCTTGCTTGTTCAATGCTGGTGTTGATTCTGCAGAACAGCTTAAGTCTCGTTGGCAGGTTTCCCCAGCAGTCTGTGTGCAGGTCCTGCTGAGCTGCATCCTGATGCCAGGACCTCTCGGCAGCAGGCTGGCTGCAGCCTGTCCCTGCAGATGGCTTCTGCCTGCGTGCAGCTGAGCGAGGGCTGCGTCTTGCTCCACAGCTGTAGCTCTTCTGTTGACATTGGATTGCCACTGGGTATTTTGAAAGGAGGAAAGCAAGTTAGAGTTGGGGTAACTGAAGTTAAAATGCACACTGAACAGTGTGGGTGGGAATGAAGGTTCCTGTTAAAGCTGAACTTGAGTGTTTCTGCTTCTTGTTGGTTCTGGACAGTGTGTCTAGCCATGGTAGCTTGCAGACTGTCTGAAAGTGGTCATCGAACAGCATTCACATATTTGGAGTCTGCAGCTCAGTGTCATCAGGACTTGCATGTAACAACCCAAAAACTCTTGTTCTAATTAAAAAAAAAAAAAAAAAAAAAAAAAAAAAAAAAAAAAAAAACCAAACCAAACAAACAAAAAAGAAACCAAACCCAAAGCAACGGCACACCCAGCAAATTCAAAACCCCCAAACCCCTTACCCTTTGGCTGTTCTAGGTGGCATCTCTAAAGATAGTTGCCTGTGTTTCTAGGTGAGCTGAGGTCCTTCTAAGTACTGGTCCGGGGCAGGCGAGAGGTCCTGTGGCACTCCAGCCATGGATTCCTGCTTTGTGCCTGGGCTCCCCATAAAAATGTGTCCTTTGAAAGTACAAGTCAAATGGCTGTCAGCAGGTATCCTGCTCCACTGCTGGTGCGGTGGCACGACTCAGCTCTGCAGGAGCTTTGATCTCCATGTGTCTCCTACCGGGTACAGTGAACCAGTGCGCAAGTGCACTCTGGTATGTGTGTAAGTGCATTTTGCAGATGTTAACATAGGCATTGTAACATGAATAAAGCAAATTATGCAGATGACAGTGCTTTCTCCAAAAATGGTTACATTAAAGCTGTCTACAATGGTGCTGCAAAGAATTTGTTCAGCCCTGCTAAATTATCTTGGCGGATGAGATATGACAGCTTGCTTCCTCTGAGCTGCAGGAAGGCGGGGATCGGTGCCTGTCGCCTGCGTGGAGAGGATTCCTTTACTGTGTGGAAACTCGCCTGGTGCCATGGAGTAAACACGAACGCTTCGTTTCGGCTGAAAGCAGACAATTTGTTCCCGAGTACCTAACTTGTTGAAGCTGAAAGCCAAACACTGCTGATGGTGGAAGTGCATCCTTGAGGGGCTGGGCTGTTGCACTGTGGTGCTGAAGCACTGACCGCAGCTGTAAATTTACTGTGAATTGAGAAACATGGCTTGAAAGGCTCTGTAAATCTGAAAAGTATAGATCATGTGAGTAGTAAGTATGCCTAAAAGGTATTTTTGTAGAAGGAAGGCAGCGTTGCAAGATCTGCTGTTCACATAATCCATTTTCCAGCCTGGATGGCCAGAAAAAGTGTCTTGAAGCAGACCAGGGAATGGGGGGAAATCCAGTAGAAAGCCAGCCGAGCTGGGGTACTTGGAGACAGAGGTTTTTTGTTGGTTTTTTTTTTGTAGTGTTCCAAAACCTTGGCAGTATTATGCTGGCAGCGTGCACTCAGAGCTGTTGGGGGATGCCTGCAAATTTGGTTGTACTAAGGGTTTCAGGGTTCTCTGGGCCAGCTCTGTGCTCCTTGTGCAGGAGCTGTTAATTGATGCTTGTCTTCCTGGGTGCTGCTTGCCTCTTAATGCCTGAGAGGCCTTGTGGAGAATGCAGTGAATGTTTTTAGTCAGTTAATTAAAAAGGCAGCTCTAAAGTGGAGGCTTTTCTGGAGAGGCTGAATGCTTGGGTGGAGCCAAGCTTTACACCAGTGCTTGGGAGCCAAGCCTGCTTTGGGCTGGACTCTGGTCTCTTCTTGAACCTGGAGGGTCCTTTTGTATCACGATAGAGATTGTGAGCCTGGGCTGGCCAGGGGCTGAGCTGCCACTGCAATCCCCTGTAGCTGGGAGTGGGGTGCCTGTGGGAAGGGCGTGCGGGTGGCTCTGCTGGGCGCTGATAAGGTCTCCTGTCTTGCCCAGGAGTTCTCCCTCCCTCCTCCCCACCCCAAATGAAAGCAGGCAAGCCGTCCTACAAGCAGGCTTGGAAACAATTACATCATGAGATCCCAATGCCTGTCAGGAAGCAGGGAGGCTGTAAGAACTTGCTAACTTCGCTAACAAAGTGCAGTCACAGGGATGGCACCAGCCCCGGGGAGGAAGAGCCGTCCCGTTCCTGCGGTGGCCTTTTCCTGTCATTGGGGCAGTGGCCCTGCGCCCGGCCTCTCTGGACAAGGCTGATGAGACAGGATATTCTAGCTCTCGATGTGAAGCTGTCTTGTGCACGGGCCCCCTTTCCCCAGGTTAAGGACCACTGGCTAGCCGTGCCCTCAGAGATGGGGCGCTGGAGGAAGCTCAGAGCATGCGGCCGGCTGCTACAGTAACCACAGCACATCCATATAGAGACTTTAGTTATGTGCTGTAAATATGAAACGGATCATTCTTTATCTCGAGTAATAGTGTGCTTGAGGTGACTCTGTCCTGTTGGATTTCCTCCCTGGGAATGCTGGACGGCTTTCTGAAATGAGTTTACTTGTAGCATACTAAATCATTGCTGCGTCCACTCTAGTAAAAATGCTGATGTCAGTATAAATCTGAAACCGAAGCTCGGGGGCGTTTCTGGTGCAGGGATGCGATGGCCGACAGTACGCTCCAGCACCGTGGTGTGAGTGGGTGGTCCTGCTGTGGGGGCACGGGTCGGGGGCAGGCGGTGGGGGCTCGCACCGATGGTCTGGTTTTTGCACACTTGCAACCCTTAATTCCAGCTTGTGGAGCTGAGGCACTATGGTGAGCCTGCCAGCAGGACTTCGGGTCTCTCTTATGTAAAATGCAGCTCTTCCTTCTGCTTTGATACGATTTCTTTCAAGAAAGCTTTCCCTAACAGGTTGTAAGGGAGCATCTTCCCTCCACCGACCAGTTTGCAGCTCAACTGGAAAGAAGGGGGAAATGAGTAACAGCAGGCACTGTTTAGTTTCACTAGGAGACATAGGACTTATGTGATGCAGCCTTTTACATTGGAACCTGTAATTAAAAACCAGTGGGGCTTAATCACCTCATAGCTACCTGTTGTATATCTCAGACTGGATGTGAAATCAGAAGTGAGCAGTCAAGAGGCAGGCGCTTATCACAATCCTGTAAGCTTAGTCAAAACTGATGTTAAAAAAATCCAGTACAAATAAAATCTGAGTAGAAATCAGACATTAACTATCCAGAAAGGCCAAATGCCATTCAAGGTCTGAAGTTACAGTATCATCTGTTCGGAACATACCATCCTATTGTGAAACCGTGTAAATATTAACCGCTTTGCCTGAGCATTGGGTTAAAGGGAACACCCTGGTGCTTACTGTTCTTGGTCACTATTGTGTATAATCACTTGTTTTGAAAGTCAGGGCATCTTTTTGTATTGATAAGATGGTATTGGGTTGCTGCTGCAGTCTCTGTAGCTGAAGAGGAACAAGTAAGGCATGCTCAGTGGATGCTGGGCTTGGTGAGGCTTTGCTTGGAGGACTCTGCCTGTGAACACTCTGAATTTGAACTGGAGAAGGCCATCGAAGCACTGAACACATTTCCTTTGCTAGCTAGGACTCATGAAGATCCCTGTGCAATTATTTTGGTGGCATGAAAGTGAGTTCATACCGCTGTAGTTGTCTTTACTCCAGCATCTTCTCGGGGAGCTGGAGAGCAGACAAAAGCTTCCGGGTCACTTGTAACTTCTGTTGACTAAGAAGGGGTTTCTTTAGTAGTTTTCATAGTAACGGAGGAAAGAACAGAAAAACACTCTGTGGTAACGAGTTGCTGTGAATGAAAGGGTCAGTCAGGCTGAGGGCATCCTGTAATGTTGCAGAGCAACCCTGGTTTGGTTAAGCTTGGACAAACTGAAGCTGTTACAAGTATAATTCAACCTGAGTAGCAACTATAAGCTCTGAGGGAGTGCATCTGACCCATGACTCGCTAAAACCAAAGTAAATTGCAAGAGTATTCACAAAACTGTAGAGGTGACTTCAAAAGGCCAGACTGATGCAGAAAAATATCCTGCCCCTTTAGACAGCTTCTTCCAACAATCTGATCTTGATGCCCAGCAGCCTTAAACTCAGCTACATGGTGCGTCTTAAAGTAGAGCTGTGGCATGGCCGCTGCGATGATAAACTTTTCCTAGGGTAGAGTGTGACATGGTTTTGCCAGAGCTGGCTTTTCCTTTTCTTCTAACTCTCAACTTGTAGTGTGAAGGGATGAGCTTTTGTGCAGGCAGGAGTGCGATGGTGCAAAGGATGCCCGATGGACCTCCACTCCTCGCTTTGCTGTTTGTACCTGGGACATGATATATCCAGACTTTGCTCTAATTCAAAACTCTGGCTTTGCTGGACTTCGTCATGTAGCACTTTTTTTTTTTTTTTTTCCCCTACCATTTTTAATGCAAACTATTGATGTGTGTGAGGAGGCACGTTTGTGTATATAAATGTGGTTTCCTAAATGGTGCTTGAGGTATGCCCTGGGGTATTTTGTCCCTGTTGGGATGCTGTTCTTGTGAACTCCATTGCATGCTGTTTGGCCTCTTTCATAAAATACAAATGCCATTAAAAATACCAGGTGGCAGTTATCATCCAAATGCAAAATACCAGAGATCTTAAACTGCTGATTCTCCTAAGCTTAACATTGCAAAGCTTCAAGGGCGAGCCACCCCATACTTGGAGAGCACTGAGCTCTCAAAACAGCTGGAGAGCACTGAGTTCTTGGACTTCTTTTTTTCCTCCCGTCTAATGCAGGGCATGAAGAATGATGTGTCTGCCTGAGCAAGTGCCTGAAGTGACCTGGGTCTCTTCTCTTGTCCTTGATTACCTGGGCATGAGTGCAGGCACAGTATTTTAAAAAACATGCCTCTTTCCTTTAGGGTGGGAAATAATCAGACACGTCTTTTGTCTTCCAGATAGTAAAGCCATAGTTGATGGAAACTTGAAGTTGATCCTTGGCCTGATATGGACCCTTATCCTCCACTACTCCATTTCCATGCCAGTGTGGGAGGATGAAGGTGATGATGATGCAAAGAAGCAGACCCCTAAGCAGAGGCTGCTGGGCTGGATCCAGAACAAAATTCCTTACTTGCCAATCACAAACTTCAATCAAAACTGGCAGGATGGCAAAGCACTGGGGGCTCTTGTTGACAGCTGTGCTCCAGGTAAGTCCTTTGCTCTGATGGTCAGTGTTTCCTTCCTCGCTCTCCTGGTGGCTGCTCTGCTGTTCCTATGGGAGGATGTTTTCACCGCTGAGCTGGAGAGGGGAATGAGGCTTTCAAGAAAACCTGAGTCCAAAGAGGCCAGCTGTGGGAAGCAGCAATTTGTAAACGACTTGGCCAAGAGAAATACTGGCCTAAAGCAGAATGCGTGATTGCACTATTGGAGGCGCCACGTCTAAGCTTTGTATTGGGTGCAAGGGACAAAGGCGCAAATGCTAGCTCCTAAATGCAAGAAAGACTAGTTCCCACAGCAAGTGCCAACAACCTTTCAACTTCAGGGCGCAGCAGGAGGCTTCATGTGTTCTCTTGAAATAGGATTGCAGGGGGAGCATAGAGCAGCTATAAGCCGCACGCTACCTGAAACTTCAATGTTTAGCAACCTAAGGCCGTGCTAGTTAAGGCTGGTAATGTGATGAAGTGTGAAAAAGGCACGGTTTCCTCACCTTTTTGTAAAACAGCCTTGCTAGTGTGATTGCTGGTGTTTATCTAACGCAATCTGGGGTGCTATGGCCAGCAGTTGAAATTTTCTTTTCCAAATTTGCTGCAGGAGAGCCAACGGAACATAAAGGATTGCGAGATGTATTTGTGATGAATTTAGAGTGGTCTCTTGCACAGCTTAAATTTAAAGCACTGCAGTTGTATAGCTTTTTAGTGAGCCACACATCTTTTGTTGACAGGCTAGGTGGGTGGGAATCTCTCTGAACCGCTTTTGAAGTGCGGGCCATAAGGGCCCCTGGAGATGATGGTTGATGTCTCAGAAGTGTGTCAGTGAGCAGCACGTCCTCATCTTGTTTTGGTTACTTCTGGAAAGCTCCGAGTGTCTTTCTGTATAGCAGCATAATACAAGCGCTGTGGAGTTTATACTTGGTTTCTTCAGCTAGGGAAGCTCCTTTGCAGATAATACCTAACAGTGGAAATGTACTTGCAGGCCTGTGCCCTGACTGGGAGAGCTGGGACCCGAAGAAACCCGTTGACAATGCTCGGGAAGCCATGCAGCAGGCAGACGACTGGCTGGGTGTGCCACAGGTAAGGCTGCGCAGGCTGCCTGCAGGAAGCACAGCCGTTAGCTCTGTACTTGCAACTAGCTTGAATTTAGATGGAGGAAAGCAGGTGAAGTTGCTTGGACGCTTCCAAAAGTTACAGTTTACTCATGTGAAATTGCCTGAGAAAGGGCAAATTGTAATGAAGTGCACTATTACATTTCAGAGCTCTGGTTGTAAGATTTTGTGTAGGTGTCTCTGCTGAAGACAGCTGGTGTTGCAGCATGTAGAGTAGGGGAAAAAGTGCATGTGTAGTGGTCCCTGCTCTGTTGGTTCATGGAGCGGGTTTGTTTTACTGCATTGAATTCCACAGAAGAAAGACTCACTGGCTTAGGAAATCACCTGCAAAGATGACTTTCAAACAGAGATCGGTGTGTTTGCAAATGGGATTGTTTTCACGCTTATGAAGGTGGACAGAAGTGCTGAAGCCTCCGAAGCTGTCTGAGCAGCTTGTATCGTGGGACTGGTCACAAGTTTCACTTTGCAAGCACTGCAGTTCAGAGCTGCAGCACACAGGATTATGAATTACTAATTCTTTCAGTTTCAATTATCCCCAAGTTGCTTTTTGGGGGGGACATAGCTACTGTTGTCTTGCCTTGCTACCTTTTAGTTTGTCACAGTCTCCTGAGAACCGCTAATAATCAAGGCACAAAAAGCCCCCAAACCACACTGGGACCATAATGAGCTTCTTGATTTTCTTGCCATGAGGTAATAAATGATGTTGTGTGTATCGCATTAGCATGTGGGAGTTTTGAAATGTAAGACTCTGTGTTATATCTCTGTTTCTGTGTTGACATGCAGTAACCAAGCACCGGTACAATATACTTAATTGCACTGTCTTTCAGGTTATTACCCCTGAAGAAATTATTCACCCTGATGTGGATGAGCACTCTGTAATGACTTACCTGTCCCAGTTCCCCAAAGCCAAGCTGAAACCAGGAGCTCCTTTAAAACCCAAACTGAATCCAAAGAAGGCAAGGGCTTATGGCAGAGGTAAGGACTTGGTGAGCTTAAGCTGCACAGAGCATTTAACTTTTTGGAAAGTTGGGTGGGGTTTTTTGCTTATGTTGAACTCCAGACCTACTGTAACCGACTTCAAAGTTTCACTTGTATACTCTTGGTGTGGTGCCTAGTTTCAGAAATACGTGGACGTAGTCCAAAAGACACTCCTAGTTCTAACATGTAAATTCCCCAAAGTCTCTGAACCTGTTCTGCAAGCTGCCAGCCTTGCAGTCCACAGCTGGAAGAAGTAGCATGATACAGGGCTAAAATAACCTTGGTGTGAAATTTAAGCTATCAGTACTGCTGCTGTCATTGATCTAGCAGTGAATGCTTCTGATGAAAAAGCACTCCTTTAAAGAGGAAAAACCTCTTTGCATCTGTGTGTCTCTCTAAGAAGGCTCTCTGTAGTGGCAGAGTCTCCAGTTTCCCAGGCTTGATGGCAGATATATATTAGGGTAGGCTCATTCTAAATAAGTCATTTGAATTGATCAGTAGGTGTGAATGCTTTGCACGTAGACAAAGGTGGGTTGGTAACCCTTCAAACCCTAAATAGTGCCGAGCTATTGCCAAGCGTTTGTTGTAAAGACTGTATTTGCTAATTGGAAGGACATGTCTGTAGATGCTTATGCAAGTGTAGATCTACATAGGCGCTCTTATTTTTACCTTACCTTATAAATGGATAATTTCCTGTAACTTCTGATGTGGTTCTAATCTAGATTGGGATACAATCATAACTAAATGAATAATAGAGTTTTACCTTTAATATGCTTGGTATGTAGCAAGACATCACTTAAGCATTACCCTTTGTTCTCCATTCCATTTTCTTTTTTTAGATCTGAAGGCTGCTGTTGGTCCTTCAAGATTTTTAGAATTAGTGGGGTTTGGAATTGGGTGTACAAGAGTGAAATGGAAAGAAACAAAACTCCTTTTTTTCTGTTTCTCTTGTAGTTTTTTTTTTTTTTTTTGAACTTGATTTTCCATTGAAATTTAACTAGGGGCATGAATGGACAAGGACACTCTCTGTGCACTGAAGAGCAGTCGCTATTGTCAGAACTGGGTTTAGCACTTTTGGGGTTTATGTCCTTTGTTGGTGCCTTCCACAGCAAACCACGATACATAGACACATTTGTCAGACCCTAAATGTATAGACTACCTATACTCCACTTACTCAGTAAATGATTGATCAGCCTGCCTCAATCTGCCAAGTCTGGCTTTAGTCATGTTCTTATTCTTTCAAAAACTGGAATTATTTTGTTGTCTACTTTCATGCATATAGTGCTCTGGAGCCATTGTAATGGAAATTATAAAGGATGAGAGGCTCTTCGTGAAAGATTGATGTTTCCCCAAAGTTAATTGCCAAAACAGAGTCACTAAATATAATTATGACAATTCTGACTGCTAACGTATGTCAAAACTGAAAGGTGACTCCAGCAGCAAGGGGCTCACTACCAAATGGGGCCTTTTGGACAAATGAGTAGCAGGTCTTCATGCTTCCAGAAGAAGGTGTCAAGTGTGAAGTGGGTCAGTCTTAGCTTTTCTTATTATTGTTTTTCCCACGTAAGTTGCTCATAGCCTCCCAGCGTGAGTCTTGGTTGTAGCGCACCACCCTGGACACTGTGGTGGTTTGCTCCGAGGGCAGCTGTGTGTAGACCTGATGCGAAATGAGCCTGCAGAGGTGCTGTACAGAATTGTGCGGATCACCAGTGATGCACTATGAGTTCTTATTTAACCAATCAAAGCAGATCTCTGATACGAGAATAAAATTTAGAAGGTAGAAATGTAGACTAAGTGCTGTGAGCAATGCTGTCCTAGCTGAAGCTGTCTTCTGAGGTTAAGCAATAGTTCTTGTGCTTGCAGAATGAGGGATACTTAACTCGAATACCACATCCTGATGCTTGTGTGGTAGACCGACGATACGCAGAGCGAATTTGTAGCTCTTTAAACTAGATGATAATCTAGGGCTTAGTTTGAAAGGATGAATATGTCAATTGTTAACACCTTATCAGAATGCTCAGATTTCCGAGTAAAAACATGATCTTCCTTGCATTGCTATCAAGTTATTGTTTTCTGAAGATAAACAAGTTCAGGAATTCTGTTGTTCACAACCACTTCCTTTATAATCTATCAGTCGTTGCACTTTCCACTAATTGTGCTATGGAGCAGTAGTGCCCACAGTTTTATGAATAAGCCGAGGAGTAATTCCCTTGGACGGAAGGGTATATATGTTTGGGCTAGTCTGGAACGAGCAACTTTGGGAAGTTCTTCCACCCACTCAGTCTGACACCACCATGACAGGTGTCATGACCTGGGGCTGCCTGTTAGGAGATGATGAAACCCTGCTGGTAAATGCATGCCGTAGCAGGCCCTGTGCTGAGGAATAAGGAAACTCTGATTAAAAGTTAAGTGGAAGTGGCACTGAATTGCAGGATTTTCATGGTTTGAAGAGGTTTCTGCGTGCCATTTGTACCGTGTTAGCTCTGGCAAAGTAGTTTGAACAGCTTTCAAAGAGTAATAAATCTGAGCAGTGTCTGTTCAGTTGAATTCTGAAAATGGAGTAAAATGGGACAGTATAGGTAAGAACTGCCTTGCTTAAATAAGTCTTTCACCCTTGGCTCTAGGGTAATGCCTTTACCAAAAGGCTTCCAAAAATTTCTCTCCTGCCTCCCTGGTTGTCTTTCCTGTGGTGCAGCACCATTGCAGCATTTAGCTGGGTAAAGCAGAGCAGCTCCTGAAGAGCAACTAATGCACATACCCTGCTCGCTGTCAGTGTCAGCTGGGGAACTCGCCAGCTGTGGGGGTGACCTTCAGTACATTGCTCAGGCAAACGGGGTAACTTGCTTTCACCTGAAACCAGATGCCAGCTGGGTTCCTGACTCAGCCAGGGGTCCTGAGATGAACTGAGCACCAGTGGTTCAACCAATTTTAAAAAATATTTGTATTGTGAGAGTGGTAGTTACTGTTAGCATGATGCTCTGGGCAGCTGGTGAAGAGGTGTCGTGCAGTGGCCTGGGGAAGCTGGTGCTGGGGGCTTGTGTGGGAGGACGGGTTGGACAGCTTCTGGGTAGGCTCCAGACTACCTTTTGGGTTTTGTAGCAACAGCTCATGTGCTGCTCTGTGTCTGCCTCTTAGGGATCGAGCCTCATGGGAACATGGTGAAGCAGCCTGCCATCTTCACGGTAGACACCATCAGTGCTGGGCAGGGAGACCTGATGGTCTTCATAGAGGATCCAGAAGGAAACAGAGAGGAGGTATGTATGTTAAATACTTTGCGTGGAAAAGTTTTTGCAGTAACCTTCATCTTTCACAAGTGAGGTCTTAACAGATAAGTGATCTAAAAAGAAGTTGTAAAATACCATCTATCAAAAGTGCAAGCCTCAAGCTTTTTTTTCATAATTGCCTTACTGGATGAACTTGGAAAAAAAACTTCACTATCTGCAACTAGGCAACATAACTCCAGTGTCCAGTAGTTGCAGTGCTTTAACTTGACTGGCCAAGTACATTCTGACACGCTTTTAGATAACACACATCACTAAATCACTGTCTGCCCTTACTCATTCTGCAAGAATGGCTAAAGCAGCTATTTAGATGCCATGAATCATTTTGAGTTAAAATGCTGGTTTTAGTGTTTATAGAAACTTCTCATCCAAGTGCTCCACTTGATCATGTTACAACATTCCAGAAAAATACATCTGTATGTTGGACTTAGCGTCTCCTGAGTTTTGGCCTGCCTTAGTAGAGCAATTAACAGCAAGGGAGAGGGCTGGGGTGGGGAGAAGGTAGCTTGCTTTGTCTAATGTAAAGGCAAAACCAGTGGGGTTTTTTTCTGTATGAGAAGAGGAGGTAGCAAGTGTCCCTGCTCCCACAGCAACATGTCTCTGATGTTGTTGACCCTGGAAATAGTTTACAGTATCAAGCACTACCCAGAAAAGTTTTAGACTGGCATGAGGTAGCTCAACGATGGATGTGTTTTCTCTCCTAGGCAAAGATAACGCCATCCAGTGACAAAAACAAGACCTATTCAGTTCAGTACGTGCCGAGGGTTACTGGACCTCACAAGGTAGGTTGTGTGTCAATACCCAGTGTTCTCTTGCTAAATGAGCTGCTTTGCTAGTTAATGTGAGGGTTGCGTGTTTACTGACAGTGTAATAGCCCCTCTGGGCATCCTGAAGAAAAAGTAACCTGATGTGGCCTTAATTCTCAGTCTGGGCTATTTGGGCTGCCCCCTTCTCAAGGGGAAGGGGGTTTATTTGTTGGGAGAAAGTGTGTGAGTATTTGGGTACCAAGTGCTACAGCTGGCTCTCCTCTCACGTGGGGCCACTTCTTGTAGCTCGTGTGGGTTGTCACAGAGTCCCAGGGGAAAGTACCACATTGTTTCTATAAGGCATTTCTTTGCTGATGATATTGTCTGCCGTAGGGGTTTTGCAGAGAAGGTTTCCCCACCCAGCTCTGTCTCCAGGCGCCTGCAGAAGCAGGTTTTTATGATGGGTAATCCCATTGCTTGGCACTTGCCTGAGTGGCTGGTCCCCACAGCCAGCCTGAAAAGATAAATGTAACTTCTGTGGCCTCTTCCCTGCTGGATGGTGGTCTGCTTGTTATTGGCACATCCAGATTCAAGCATCCCCACTGGTGTGGCTGACTCCGTGTGATCAGTAGCACTTTAAGGAGGTGGCCAACAGTTACGCGGCATGGGCAGGATGAAGGTTGTGGGATGGATGGCCTCCCTCACCTCTGAGGCATAGACCCTCCGTGCTAGGAACACCGGCACTTAACCCCAAGCTTGGCTACGTGGCGGCGACACTGAGCTCTGCCTCTGCTTGGTGGGTCGGAGCTGACGCTGTCTGTCTCTAGGTTTCGGTCCTGTTCGCTGGGCAGCACATCTCAAAGAGCCCATTTGAAGTGAATGTTGACAAAGCCCAGGGAGATGCGAGCAAAGTCACAGCAAAGGGACCAGGACTGGAGGCGACAGGAAACATTGCCAATAAGCCTACCTACTTTGACCTCTACACAGCAGGTAAGCAGGGTGAACAGGTGCCAAAATCCTGCGGCTTCCTCAAATGTGTGGAGAACCTAAACCTTGGAGGAATAAACAAACTGAAAAGTGGATGAGGGATTTGCAGCCCTATCAAGTTCAGAGGTGAAATAATAGCCAGGCTCCTCTGGAGGCTTCAGCTGTGTACGATGTGTTTGAAGTACGGAGCTGAGCTGGGGCAGGAATGTGCTAAGCATTACCCAGAAATTTGCCATGAACTTGCTGAATGGCAGCAGGCAAGTTCCTGGCTGGTTTCTTCCCCCAACTCATTTTAAACAGGAATGTGAAATGCCCACCTCTGAAGGGTGAACTGTGAGTAAACTGTAAACGTTTGATGTGTTCTGTGTTTAGCTTTACAGAAAGAATCTGCTGCAGTGCTACTTTGAGTTCATACTTCAATGACAAACTGGTTTCAACTTCTCTTGTAATTATTAGAGGGCTACTATCTTCATTAGGGCATCTCCAGCAAGTGGCCTGTTGCCTGCTGTTAGGCCAATGCTGTAGCCTAGAGGAATGAGTCAATAAGATGCTACAAATGCTAATTCATTTAGAACAATGTGAAACTACTTAGTGCAGTTACTTGAAGTATTTAAACACCAAAATATGCTGAGTAGCATCTTTTAAACTGTCTTCTGCCTGAGGGTGCTTAGAAATAAAATTAAATGTGGTTATAGTGAGGGGAAGTGTTATGTTCAGCCTCTAATTGAGAGGAGGAGTGGTCTGAATCATGTAAAGACATGTCTGGCCTTTGAAAGTATCTGGAAGACTGTTTTTGCTGGATGAGGAGTTGAATAAAATGTGAGAGGAGCAGGTGTCTGAATAAAAGTGAATATATACAGTCCGGCAGAGAAGGATCCGTGTCCAGACCAGCATGCATGTTGTCTGAGCTCTTAATCTAAACCACTTCAGAGCTTGAAAGATTGAACTGATTGGTAAAGTTGTGGGCTAGTCTGTGATAGAGGTGCTTGCAGGGCGGTAGCAACAGGGCAACCAGGCTCTATGTGTATTTAGTACTATAACACTGTTGAGAAACCCTGTGGATGGAGCAGCAGAGCCCTGTCAGTTTGACTTCATGGAGATGCTGCCTTCCTGTCTTGCGCCCTCCCCACTTGAAGGTCTGGTTGCTGTCAGAAGCAGCTGAATATTTAGGCTGTGCCTAGGAATGGAAGCAGATGATGGCTGGCTGAGCCCAGACAGCTGGCTGTGATCCTAAACACATACATGTTGCTGTGGGGAAGCCAAGGCTCAGCTGGGCTTGTTTCCTTCACAGGTGCCGGTGTGGGTGATGTGAATGTGGAAGTGGAGGATCCTCAGGGGAGAAGTCTTGCTGAAGTTGCAGTAGAAGACAAAGGCAACCAAGTCTACCGTTGCACCTACAAACCTGTTCAAGCTGGCCCTCACATTGTCAAAGTGACTTTTGCTGGGGAGGCAATTCCCAAAACTCCTTGCACTGTTCTCATCGGAGAGGGTATGATTTTTAAAAATGCACCTAAATGTTGATGGCCACTTTTCGCCTTGGATGTGATCACAGAATGTGCTTGAATCTTGTCTTGGACTTTCCCCATACCTTTCAACATCTTGGACCTGATTCAGTGGGTCACTAAGACAGTGCTCTCTAACAGTAATATGGCTTTTGTTGCTAGAGTTTCCTTTCTGCCTAGACCTCTGAACGTTAAGCTGCCCTTTGTATTTTTTTTTGAAGTGTTTTATGCAGCTATGCAGTGTCTTGCTGTTTTCCACCTTTGTTCCTCAAATGACTGTATTTACTGTTTTCCTCCTTAACTGACACCTAACTTGCTTTCTGTTCCGTCCTTACGTGCTCCTTCGCTTTTAGATCTCTGCTCATCTCTCCTGAGCTACCCTCCATTTGTGGAATTTTGGACTTCACTGCTAATGGCTTCATAGTTGGTAAGAGGTGTGCAGGGTGCCCTGTCGTGTTTGCTTTTCGTAAGCTTCTAGCCTGCAGCTTGTCCCAGCCAAAAGGGGTTTTGGTTTTGTTGGGGTTGGGGAAGAAAATTGCAAGCAAACTGAAGGGGTGTGTGACCCAGTCAGTGAAACTGGCTCAACCACAAGCTGCCTGACTCAGTTGTGTAAGGGCTCTGCAAGCCGTTCCCAGTCCACATTAGGCTCGCTCCTGTATGGTCCCACCAAGTTTTCAGAGCTAGCAGATGGCATGCAATCTTCACTTACACTGTCTGGTGTAGGACGTGGAGCAATGTTGGCTGCTGCAGGGGTGAGGGTAAAACTTGTAAGCTATTGAAATGAGTAAAAACCTAATGAGCTGCTTGGCAGACTTGTGCTCCTGCTGTAAGCACAGCGTGTTTTGGGGAAAGGCATGATGGGTTTATGCTGCTGGGAAGCTGTGATTATTTGTAAGTCTCTTCAAACCCTTCAGGTCTCTGGAGTTGAAGACCATGTGGTAGGTGGGATTGTGTAACGAAAACTGTTCATAAGTGCACGTTACTTATTATGTCGCCACTCTGCAGGCCTGGAGAAGCATTTGCAGTAAAGGGGTCAAGCGTAAGCTTAAGCTCAGCCATATGTAACCTGCTGCCCCTACCCATGGCTGCTTTGGTCTGCAGAGACCTTGATGGCTTTGCTTCTGAAAGTGTGAACTGTAACAAGCAAAGGTTTTGACGTGGCATCTCTTAAAGAAGCACGTGCCGAACTCAGCTTTGCTAATAGCAGTTATTCCAGTCATGTGCTTCTGAAAAGAACAGCACAATAATACTGTTCACTGGGGCTTATCTGCAGTGGGTAACTTCACCCCATGCTGCAGTCTGCCTCTCAGCATGAAAGGCATCAAGAAGATTGTGCCTAGTACAGTGAATGTCTGTACATGATAGCAGTGTAAAAGTTTTGTATTGATAACTGGCATCAAATTGGAAAGTAACAGGGCTTCAGCGTTTGCTTTAATTCTAAAAAATGGCCCTTGTAGGGGGTCAGTGTTGCCTGGCTGCACTGAACGCTACTGCCCAAAAACCAAGGGACATAGACAACAGCTGGGAGGACTCCTGTCTGTCTGTCTTAATGCTATAACGTTAAAACTTGTGCTGAAAGCTAAGCTGTGGTTGCCCTGAATCAACATTAAACTAAAGGTTGTTCCAGGCTGGCTAGTCTACGTGTATGTTGAGAATCAAAGACGGCATTGATGTCTGAAATTCCCTTGCAGCCTGCAATCCAAATGCATGTCGTGCCACTGGTAGAGGTCTGCAGCCCAAGGGTGTCCGCATGAGGGAAACGGCTGACTTCAAGGTTGATACGAGAGCAGCAGGGAGCGGAGATCTCGGAGTGACTATAAAGGGACCGAGTAAGTGTTCGGGTGAATTTGTGCTGTGGATGTGTTTCGGAGAAGGGAGGGAAGTGGAGACTGGGAAAAGGAATAGCAATAAGGAGATGGTGGCCTGATGGAACTGATGGGATTTGTGTCACCATAAAAAGCCGAATTTCAGAAGGGTTTTCTGGTACTTTGTGTCTAGTGTGCAGGTTTCGATCTGCAGGGCTGGGTAAGGTTACACCTGGTTTTAGGTCTGTCCATTTTAATGCATATAGGTCAGCAAAACTGAGAAAATCCACGTGTCTGCTTGCTGAGGCCCCCAAGCTTTATGGGTTCGCATTGCATCTTCATCCGATCTGTGGGAGGAAGCCACACTCCAGGGGCTCCACACACTGGCAGGGTGGAAATCCTGCTCTCGTAAAGCTAGGAATGGCTCAGAGCAGCACTCCTGGCTGCACTGGATGCTCGGGCACGTGAGCAGGGGAGGAGAGGGTTGAGGGAACCTGTAGGCTGACATGGAGACCTTCTGCCAGGACCCATCCCCAGGTCCTCTGCTGTGTCCTGAGCTCTGGATGTGGCCCTCCGCCTGGACTGTGGCAGGCTGGGGCGATGGGAGCGCCGGCGGCCGCTGGCTCATACAGCAGGCTCCTGAGGCTGCCAGCAGCGGTGGCTGTGCTGCTGCTCTTGGGGAGCTGCTGTGCTTATGTTGTACTTGTGTTGTACTTGTGAGGCAGTCACCTCCCTCCAGCTGGGATGGTATTAAAAGGTGCATTGTATTGCCTTCACCTCCTCCACATGCACAGTGCTCTGACTGTGTCGCCTAATGCGGGTGGGGGGGTGAGGGGGGAAGCAACAGACGTATCGATGTAAATTTTAGTGTATTAAGCTTTTCTCCCTAAATTCTTCATCTTGAAGAAAATGAAAAGTAGGCATTCCCTGCATACTTGTGGTTGCAAAGTCTGACAAATGTTAAGCTTTTTTGTTTTAACATATGACATGCATCATACTGCAGACTAAGAAAATAAAACACAAGGGATCCTATTAAGTCTGGTAACTTAAAATACTTTCTGCTGTATTTCTTCTGGAAGTGTTTGCTGTCTTTGTCCTAGAGGGCAACTAGAACTAACTTCCCTTATAACCTGACCTTTTTTTTTTCTGGTGAAAGAAATTTATTCTTGCAAGCTAAAATAAATACTAGAAAACATGAACTTCTCTTGAGTAATTGAAGGCAGAATGGAAGCTGTTGAGTTTAATGCTGAACTGATCTTTTAACAGAGGGTTTGGAGGAGCTGGTGAAACAAAAAGGCTTTATGGATGGTGTATACACATTTGAATATTATCCAGCTACCCCAGGGAAGTACGTTGTCATGATTACATGGGGTGGGCACAACATCCCAAAAAGGTGAGTCAGAAGTAGCTTGCTTTTGAGTTTTTGTGCCCTTCGGTGGGTTGTGTAGTTGGTGGGCTTTTAAAGCAACACTGAGCTTGGAAGAAACTCTGTGGGGGACAAAGTTAGCGGCAAGCCGTTGCTGTGACAGTTTATCTACAGCCTGTTTTAGGGCTGCAGTGGCTTATATTGGGAAAGCTTTGAAGGGTGATCCGCATCAGTCTTGCTAAGCCCAAAATGATGAATACAAAACCCAATACAACTTGGTGGATCATGCAGCTTGGACTTTGCTGTGAGTTTTTAAAGGCTTCTGTTATTTCAGTGTCCAGGGCTACAGCAAGCAGTGCAAGCCAAGTATTTGACATGCAGGATTTCTGGTGCAAGATGTAAGCATGTGATGGGTTCGATGACCTCTCTGCTAGAAAGACAGGCTGCTGGGCACTGTGCCACCACATGATAGCATCTATTAATTTGGGAAATCCAATGTAAAGCCTCATTAAAATGCCTGGGGAAAAACATGGATGCTGTATTTGTCCTCATTTCTAATCCCATGCTTTGCTTTTCTCTTGTAGCCCCTTTGAAGTTCAAGTGGGTCATGAAGCAGGTCCTCAGAAAGTGCGAGCCTGGGGGCCAGGACTGCATGAGGGGATTGTGGGCAAATCAGCTGACTTTGTGGTAGAGTCCATTGGCACAGAAGTTGGCTCTCTTGGTATGTTACTTAGTTTGCCTGAAATACATATACATGGCAACGCTAGCAACGAACTCATGAGCAACAACAGCTTTCCCAGCAGTAAAAAAACATGTCTGTAAGATATTTTGGTTTAAACACAAACTTAGAGTATCAAAGGCAAGTCCTAGAGACAGGAATGTGTATGATGGGGAGTGTTAATCTGTGGTTTTGTGGGATGAGATCCAGAAGGGAATGATGGATTATCTCCTGTATTGCTGAAGAAAGGTGATAGAGAGCATCAGGCGTGGTTATGGTTAATAAAAAGCAGTTTGGGGAAGTGGTGTTACATTAGCAGCCACCACAAACCTAACACGAGGAACCTACTTGTTCCTTTTTAGGCTTTGCAATAGAAGGCCCTTCTCAGGCTAAAATTGAGTGTCATGACAAGAACGACGGCTCATGTGATGTGAAGTATTGGCCCAAAGAGCCTGGTGAATATGCTGTGCACATCACGTGCGATGATGAGGACATAAAAGACAGCCCTTACATGGCCTTCATTCGACCGGCTTCAGGAGACTTCAACCCAGATAAGGTGATGTATAAGAGTTCACCCATGGCATAGCACATCTTTGATATAACTACAGTAGAGATCTTTCTGAAGGCTTCTGGTAACAGACTTTACTCTTAAGCTGCCTCTACTTAAAGCTCTGCATTTGCCGTGCTCCAGCCAAATATTACTCAGCTTTTCCTAATAACACTGTTGTGGTTTTGATTTAATGTAATGAAAACTTGCTGATTAGTCCAAATTCTCAACTTTCACACTAGCCTCTACTTGTATCCTGTGCTTTATGGGTTTTGTGGGAAGGTCTTTAGAAATAAATAGCTTAGTTTTACTTCTCTTTCTGAACTGCAAGCTAAGACTCTTGGGGTTTTTTTTAGGTGAAGGCTTATGGTCCAGGCTTGGAAAGGACTGGCTGTATAGTGGACAATCCTGCTGAGTTCACAGTTGAAACCAAGGACGCTGGGAAAGCACCTCTGAAGATGTATGCACAGGTAAAAAGCCAAAGGCAGCTATGTGAAACTTCAGCAAAAGGGCTTTAATACTGTTGAGAAAAATGCCTTAAGTATTTCTACTCGCTTACACACCACTTAATTCTGGGCATGTGTAATTCTCTCAAAGCTCTGCACTTTGATCTGTGTAATGTAGTCAGGCAACAAACCTAACTCAAGACAAGGTGAATTCTCCCTGACGTATGAAATACATAGCTTTGCTTCCTTACTTGGAGGCTCCTCAGCAAAGCAAGCTGTAATTTCCTGAAGTTGTCATTTTGAAGCACCCGAAGTGTCTCTGAGCCTGTGAATTTCAGGCGAGCTTGTTAAAATATGTGTTGTAGGATGGTGTTAAGAATGAGCAAGTGTTAGATGAGGAAGACTTAAAGGAGTGTAATTTGCATGTTTCTTCAGTATTTTGGAGCTGCAGTTCTGGAAAGAAAACACCACGTTTTGGAACAGTCTTGGGCTGTTCAAACTATACAAACATTTTTAAAGTACCTGAACCTTCTGCTTGTATTACTGCTTTTTAGGATGGAGAAGGAAACCCTATCGATATCCAGATAAAGAGCAAGCCTGATGGTGTGTTTGCTTGTTCCTATGTGCCAGTTAAACCAATCAAACATACAATTTCTGTTGTCTGGGGAGGAGCCAACGTGCCCAATAGCCCATTTAGGGTAAGTACAGAGTAGTATGTATTACTAGTTCTAGCCAAGTAGGACATTCGTGCTCACAACTACTTCTCGTTACAACTAGGATGATAAAACCCTTCTGTGAACTTCAGGGAGGTGTGCCCTTCTGGTCCTGTGTTTTTAGGAATCTGTCCACTTGAAAAAAGCTTTCTGTTTTTATAAGCTCACGTGTTGGAGGTCTCCTATCAGTACAGCTGCAGCCTGGGGGAATTGGGGCAATTCACTCTTACCTTGGTACTCTTTTTCTGTAGCCTCTGTCCAAGCAATGCTCCAACTTGACTGTGATCTTGAGTGTGACATGGATGTGTGATTCTGACCCTTGTGAATCCACGTAGGTCCTTATAGGTCAAGGGAGTCATCCTCAGAAAGTGAAAGTGTTTGGACCTGGCGTGGAGAGAACTGGCCTGAAAGCGAACGAGCCAACCCACTTCACTGTTGACTGCACAGATGCAGGAGAAGGTAAAGGCAGGCTGGGCTGTTGCTGTGGTATCAGAACCACAGGTCACGCAAGGTGTGGGGCGTGGATTATGTACTGTTTCATGCTGGTTTTCCTTGTTCCATGGAAAAAACCTTGGGAAGCAGAACATTGCAATGAATTGTAATGTGACCTGTTACATCAATTAACATGCTGACTTGAACAAGTACTGGAGCTGGGAATGTGTTGGCCGTTTGGCTAACTATGCCTGTACCGTCCAGTAGCAAAACCTCCATTTGCTTTTTCTAGGTGATGTCAGCGTTGGAATTAAGTGTGATGCTCGTGTGGTGAGCAATGAGGAAGAAGACATTGATTTCGACATCATCCACAATGCTAATGATACCTTCACAGTGAAATACGCACCGCCTGCTGCTGGGCGCTACACTATTAAAGTGCTTTTTGCAGGAGAGGTTTGTAATCTTTGTTTTACAGCCTGATGTGTCTAGAGTCTGTTTATCTGCTCCTTGATCACTGAGCACGTGCCAGTTCACAGCTGGCTGTGGCACTTTACAGCTGGCTCCTTCCATTTCAGCTCACATGAATTTTGTCTGGTCACTGTTCCTGAAAACTCTTTTGTAGTACTTGAAGGTGCACAAATGAGAGGGGTTGGCTGGAGACACTGAAGTTCAAGTGTGTGATGTGTTGGGCTGGCATAATGAATATGGTCTCAGTGATGGGGCGAAGTTGCTTTCTAAAGAATAGAAAACCTAAGTGACTCTCCAAGGAACATGGGAATAAAAATAAGGTTTCCTTAAAAAAAAGGTGGGGGAGAGAGGCTTTTGCAAACTCTCCAGCTGTTACCTTTACCCTAGACTTTGAATGATCCTACACAGTAAGGCAGAGCAGAGTGTTTAAATGAGGTGAAATTTTACTCAAAATGGTGCTGGAGTTAAAGCAGAAAATTATTATCTCTCTAGTTTCAGCTAGTGAAGAGTGACCTGTCTATGTTTAGAGCTGTGTTTCTGTTGCAGGAGATTCCTGCCAGCCCATTCAGAGTTAAAGTGGACCCCTCACACGATGCCAGCAAAGTGAAAGCTGAAGGACCTGGGCTGAACAAAACTGGTGAGAACTGGGTTGAAATGGTGTGGCCAGTGGGGGACCGTGAGGGGCTGTTGTGGGGTAGCCACTGCCTGGCTGCTGAGCATTGCTGGGATGCAGCGATGCAGTCCTGGGCGCAGCGGGGTAGGGTAGGGTGCCAGGCGGTTGGAAATAACTCCATTCCCTTGGCATTTTGCTTGACTGGGCTTTGTAGGTACCAAATGCTTCTTGGGAAGAGTTTCTGTGTGCGAGCTCTGCATAAATTAACATTTTTCTTCAGGCGTGGAAAATGGCAAGCCAACGCATTTCACTGTGTTCACCAAGGGAGCTGGAAAAGCACTGCTGGATGTGCAGTTCAGCAGCCTGGTGCCAGGAGAGGTGGTGGCAGATCTGGATATCATCGACAACTATGACTATTCCCACACTGTTAGGTACACTCCAATACAGCAGGTAGGTCTGACTCCTGTAGGAATGGAAGAGTGAATGGCTCATGTTGCTGTGGTGCTGTGACCTCCCTCCCTGGTACCCATGCACAGAGGAATGAGCAGATAAAACTTGCCAGGGTGTCCTGTTCCCCAGGATTCCTAAGGCCTGCAGGACAAATGGGATTGCAAAGCAGTAATGCAGCTTTCTGGTGTAGTTATTGACAGCTTGTCACTGTTATCTTTTCTGGGAACAAGTGAGATACTGAAGCAGTAGCACATTACTCATGTTGTCATTCCACACCTTATCAGTCGAAGAGGAAAGGTGGTGAACCTTCCCGGGGTCCGAAATGGAACTGGCTCCTGCACCAGCTGCTCTGGGCTGCCGTGGTCCTGCAAAGTCGGGGCTGTGCTGCCTCTCGGCAAGCTGCTGTTGTCCGAGGAGCTGCAGCGCAAATCAGAGCAGGGACAAAAAGCACAGCGTTTGGGTGATGATGCAGCAGCTCCACAGTAGGAAAGTGAACAAGTCGACGCTGAGGAGGGAAGCTGGGCTGCAGATTAAATGGGTCAAAGTATTTGTCTATATTTGAGGTTTGCCCTTGGGTTGGAGAAAAATTCAGTCTAACTTGTTTTGGTTCATAGACAGATGCTTCCTAGCAACACCATTAAAGAGCTGAAAGTGGAAGCTGATAATAACTAGAAGTATTCTTCCTTATGCTGCGCTTGTGTGTTTGTAAAGGGTCATTAAACGTCAGAAGGCATAAGTCTCATCTATTTCTGAAGACATAGGTGCTGTAGTGCTGAGATGAAAGTGTTTTGCTGCTCTTGTTCTGCTGAACAAACACATGAGCTACTGGGTCATCTGCACCAGCTTCCTTGAATGTAGCTGTACAAAAGTGGGCTGATATGGAGGACTGCAGCATTATTTATCTGATAATGCTGGATTATCATCCTTGGAAGCACCATAGAGCTAGCGTTTGGTTTTGGATAAAACAGTTGCACGATCTCAGGATGTGGCTGGTGTGCCTGTTTGGAGAAGCTTTTGCTTGCTCAGTCAGGGTTGGTGTGCAGAAGGGAGAAAAAGTTGTCTGAACTCCACACGTGTGCGTGTGAGCAGCACCAGATTGCTCCATTTCATGCGAAAAGCAGTAGTGAAATGAGCCAGGATGCCCAAACCAGGTTTCCCACTTGGGTCTCCCATCTGGAGGAGCAGCTTAGGTTATGGAGGAGCTGCAGACTTAGAGGAGATGCTCGCAGATAGCAGTGGCAGGAGAGCAATGGTTAAAAAGGGGAGATGAAGATAGACCGCGCAGTAATTAGAGTAGCCTTGTTGTCCCTCCAGGCTGTGAGCACATAGGTTGTTCCTGGACTGTGTCTTTCTAGGGTTTGTAGCTTACGAATGAGCCTCTGGACTCTTCAGAGTGTGGGGGGGGAAGGAGTAGGTAGGTAAATTCCTGAGGGCCCACGTCAGCAGCAAAGGAGCCTTGTTTTAATGCTGTTTACTCAGCCTTATCTATCTCTCGGTGTTGCTACAGCTACCCGTTTGTGTGTTTTCTAAAAACAACCAAGAATAATCGTGGAAGCTATTCACTAGCTTGTGTGAAACATCCATGATTATTTCACTTGGGAGCTGAACCAGCCAAGAACGAAAAGTAAGCAAACAGTGAATATAGCTAAAATATGGACTGCGGTAGGAGAGAATAAAAGGAGCACACATCGCGGGCTGGAGCTTGCTCTGGTTGTGTGGTATTCCAGCCAAAATACACAAGAGCATTAATCTTTCTGACTTGTAGAGCTTAAAACCCTGGTATTTCAGATGCTGTAATAATACTGCCTCTTTGCAGGCTTGGCTTTGGCCTGGCCTCTCTGTGTGGTGGAAGGGGATACCTGGTCTGGAGCGCTGGGACGTTCCTTCAGCTGTCGGCTCTGAGTGCCGAGAGGGTGGGAGCCAGCCTGAGCTGGAGGTTTTGCCAGGCGGCTTGAATATAGTCTAATTAAGTGTTGGAAAGAACCATCTCTGTCTCTCTTCCTGCATTAAATAAAAACTATTTAATACTTTGAAGGGCTGCAGTGGGATGAGAGCTTGAGTCGATAAACCAGTAAGTGTGGCTGTGGTCAGCTAAAATGGATTAGATGAAGTGGTTATGTATTGCTCACATGTTGGTGTGCCTGTATGAAGTGAGGAACTGAACTAACTTGTATATTCTCCAACTAGGGTCCAATGAAGGTTTTGGTAACTTACGGTGGTGATCCTATCCCTAAAAGCCCCTTCACTGTGGGCGTTGCTGCTCCCCTAGACCTAACCAAAGTTAAAATCAATGGACTCGAAAACAGTAAGTACTTCTGGGCTGGAAGCCCAGTGGCCTGCCTCCGAAGTGTCTCTTGAATCTGGGCAATAGCCAACATACCCTGCTGGAGCAGAAGTGGGCAAAACAATCTTCTTTTTAACTTGCTACAGTTGGGGACCAACCAGCTCCAACTTTATGGCTTGACCACTCTGACTTCTTGAGAACTGAATTTCAATTTAGGTTGTTTTTATTTTTTTTTAAACAAAGTTTACATAGCAACCTGGACAAAGGACGTGTTGGGGTTTAGTTCCCTTGTGGTGAACAGAGGTGGACTCTTCTCCAGGCTGGGTACCTGCTGGTGAAATCTGGTTTCCCTGGGGCTAGATGGCTGTTTGTTCAAATATACGTAACTGCTACAGTACAGAATGTCATTCATACAGTCTCTTTGTTTTCTAAAAGCGGAAGAACTTAGGGCTGTGAAATGCTGTTGCGTTCCCGAGACGAGCCTCTGATACTCTCAGGCCATGTCTTTCAGGCTTCTTTAGCACTGTAGCTCCAATTAACCAAAGCAATTGTTTATTTTTTTGTTTGGTTTGGCAGGTTTTTTTGCATGCGGAGGGATGCAGACTGAGCAGGGCTCTGCCAGTGCTTGCTCCCTCGGTGGTATGTGCATGAGAGATTTCTTGGAGCACTGTCTGGTGTTGAGTACTTAGCGTAGTAACGTGGGTTTTGTCTTTTTCAGGAGTGGAAGTAGGGAAGGATCAGGAATTTGTAATTGAAACCAAAGGCGCTGGTGGGCAAGGTAAACTGGATATTAATATTTCCAGTCCTATGAGGAAAGCTGTGCCATGTCTGGTGGAACCAGTTCTGGGTAAGGAGTGCAGCACTGCAAAATACATCCCAAGGGAAGAAGGACTGTATGTGGTAGATGTGAGTTATGATGGCAACCCAGTCCCAGGGAGTCCCTATACCGTGGAGGCCACGCTACCTCCAGACCCCTCCAAGGTAAGTGAATGGTTTAGGGCTGTAATAGCAACTGAAACCTGAAAACTGAATTGTGGGCTATTGCACGAGACTTGGCTTGGTTTTGGCCAAACCACAGCCAGGATCATCCTTACTTAGAGCACTGAGTTGTTCCTTTTGCAGGCTCCATGACTCGTGGAAGTCATTCCTATAACACTGTGTTTGAAAAAACATTGAACTAATTAAGAATACAGCAAACATCCTGCATAGTGTGGCAAATACAAGTATTGCTCCAAATTTAAAAGAAGTTGGCCTCATGAGCATCTCGACTGTGTTAATTGAGATGCTTCTTTCTAAGGAAATACATTTCAAGACAAATGTGTGTACAGCCATCAAATATTTTAATGTTTCTACCTTTTATATACCATGGCTGTGTAAAAACAGCTATGGTGAGAGCATGAATATCCTTGCCTAGAAACCTCTTTGGAGAAGAGATACCAACTTCACAATAAAGCTGGGAGGAGTGGCAAAGGAGACGTTGCTTTCTCTGTATTTTTAAGAGCTCGTTAATCGAGTCCCACATACAAACAGTCTAACTAGGCAGTCTGTGCTGGGAATAACACAAAAAAATGAGCTTAGCTCAGCTGCATATTCTTTTCTAGGTAAAAGCTCATGGTCCAGGTCTTCGAGGGGGCCTCGTTGGAAAACCAGCCCAATTTACAATAGATACCAAAGGGGCAGGAACTGGAGGCTTGGGTTTGACGGTAGAAGGCCCGTGTGAAGCTAAAATTGAATGCTCAGACAACGGTGATGGAACCTGCTCCGTCTCATACCTGCCTACGAAGCCTGGAGAGTATTTCGTAAACATCCTCTTCGAAGAAGTTCACATTCCTGGTTCGCCATTTAAGGCAGACATAGAAATGCCGTTTGATGTCTCTAAAGTCGTTGCCACAGGCCCGGGTCTGGAACGTGGTAAAGTAGGTGAGGCAGGGCTGCTGAACGTCGACTGCACGGAAGCAGGTCCCGGTGACCTGCGGGTGGACATGGTGTCAGATGCTGGTTCCAAAGCCGAGGTCCAGATTGATGATAACAAAGATGGGACCTATGTCGTAACGTATGTGCCACTCTCGGCTGGGATGTACACGATCAAGATGAGGTATGGAGGAGAGCAAGTGCCTAAATTCCCAGCCCGGGTCAAAGTGGAGCCAGCTGTGGATACAAGCAGAGTTAAAGTGTTTGGGCCAGGAGTGGAAGGGAAAGGTGAGAATAACTGTTGTTATCAGAGTTTGTAGGACTTGCGGTCCTTTATCCTACGCAGAGTATTCTAAGCATTAAAAGTTGTAATAGCCTTGCTTGTTCCCATGGTGACCCTCAGACGGGGGCGTTTCGTTGTGTTCCCAAATGAGTTGTTTATCGTGCTGGTTCACAGAATGTTTTGTTGGCAAAAATACATGCAGTTCTTGAAGTGACTCTTCAAAACGTATCCTGCAGATGTCTTCCGAGAAGCTACAACCGAGTTCACTGTGGATGCTCGACCTCTAACGAAGGCTGGTGGTGACCACATCAGGATGCAGATCACGAGTCCGTCCGGCTCCCCCACGGACTGTCTCGTCCAAGACAATGCCGACGGAACGTATTCAGTAGAGTACACGCCATTTGAAAAGGGTAACCTCTGGGGTTTTGTTGGGGTTTTTTTGTTTGTTTGTTTGTTTGGGTTTTGTTGTTGGGTTTGGTTGGGGTTTTTGTGTTTGTGTTTGTTTTTTCTTCCACTTGAGAGGGAAAACCAAAAAGGAAGCAGCTCTTCTTACACTTTGGCAAACTGCTGAGGCCTGCCAGTAACTTGTTGGCATCTTAGCAAGATTTTTGCCAGTAGAGGAGCTAATTCTGCAGGAAGTAGCTCTATTTTAACTTGAAGAACTGACTTTTATGGTAACTTTGCTTCAGAAGAACAGTGTGTAGATGGCATCTCAGTTATGAAACACTAGTGAAGTCTTGTGAAGTGCAGGAGGAAGCTCATACCCATATACTGACATTTAAGTCTGTGGCATCTTGTAGAAGTGATGTTAAGTGATGAGAATATTTAGCGAATTCAGGACATGTTCTCCTCCTCTTAACAGGTCCGCACACGGTCAGCGTAACGTATGATGGCGTACCTGTGCCAAACAGTCCCTTCAGAGTGAACGTGACAGAGGGCTGCCATCCATCACGTGTGAAGGCACAAGGACCTGGACTCAAAGAAGCTTTTACAAATCAGCCAAATGCCTTTTCAGTTGTCACCAGGTAACTGGGCCTACTTGATCCTTAAGGAATATCTGCGGGAGGAGTATAGTGGGCTGTGTGATGCAGGATCATGGAATCATAGAATGTCCTGAGTTTGGAGGGACCCACAAGGATCATGGAGTCCAACGCCTGTCCTTGCACAGGACAACCCCAAAATTCACACCATGTGTCTGAGGGCGTTGTCCAAGTGCTTCTTGAATATCGTCAGACTTGGCGCCGTGATGCCTCCCTGGGGGGCCTGTTCCAGTGCTCCACCACCCTCTGGGCGAAGAGCCTTTTCCTAATATCCACCTAAAGGTTAGGATGCTAAACCCAGTACAAATATTTATAAAAAGGCCAGGCTGTGTCCTTCTGATTGCTGTGTGTGCTACCTCATCGTGTACTGAGCACTCTGCTCTGCAGAGATTAGGGGTTGATAGCAGTTGATAAAATTCTAGGAGCAGGCGAGTGAGGTTATACTGAATGGCTTTGCATGCCAGAGCATGCTGAAGGCTGGACATCGAAAGTCAGGTTACCATATTTCCAGTAAGGATAAAAAGGCAGCCAGAGCATGCAAAGGCTATGAAACGGCTGTTAGAAGCAGGTAATTCTAACGATGTGCATTTCTGTCTTGCAGAGGTGCAGGAATTGGTGGCCTTGGAATAACTGTTGAAGGACCTTCCGAGTCTAAAATTAGCTGTAAAGATAACAAGGATGGGAGCTGCAGCGCTGAGTACATTCCTTATGTTCCAGGAGACTACGATGTTAACATCACGTATGGGGGAGAGCATATTCCTGGTAAGAGCTTTTGCTCAGTGGCTTTCAGAAGAGGGAAGGCGTTGAGCTAAGGACTCAGTGCCTTGGCTGCATCTCACTCATGCTGTTGAGGTTTTGACTTTCTGCTTTTCCTGGGAATTCAGGCAGAAACAGTGGTGGCGTTTGTTCCTCACGCCTGGCAGGGAAGCGTGGAGCGCTTCGTGCTGTGGTGCGGTAGTTTTGAGGAAGGGCTACAGTCTCTTCTTGTTTCTGAAAAAGCCTCAGTGGGGGTGTGGAGGAATCTCATCAAGACTGTAGCACCCGCAGGAGGGAACAGGAGTGGGTACAGATGGGTGGGACAGGGAAAGGGGCACTAGCCCTTGACAGATAACTGGTGTATGCACAAGTGGTGTGTAATACACTAGGTCAAGAAAATAACCCTTTGCTATGTGGATGCCTTCAAGACTGTTCTGCAGTAAAACGGTCTAATGGGTGAGCTTGTCCTAGGGATTATATTAAACACTGCAAGTTTTGTTCACTGCAGAAAGCACAGTAACTGTTTCCTGAACCAGACGTTTACCTGTGTATGCATTTGCACTGGATGTTAAGCTGAAATGAAGTAGGTTTAAGGAATGTTCCAGGTACATCTGGCATCCAGCAGTTCACAATTAAAAGAAAGATATTTTGCTTGATACCAAGAATTAAATGCTCCTAAATGCTAGACACATTTTGCTGCCACGTTTAAGTTCTTACATGCTCTCATACAGTATACATTTAGGTATTCTTCCCTAGACATTGTGAGTGAGCTGATTCTTTCCCATTGGTCCCATTTTATTTGTCAACATACTGAACTTGGTAAAATATGAAGGAAACAAGTGCCTGCATGACACCTGCTGAGGCGCGAGAAGCAGGTTGATCACAGCTGAATTGTTGAGTAGACAGTGAAAATGTAGAAGCACCATCATTACACTTGTGGCTTTTGCAGAAGTGGAGAAGTAGCATGGAGGCCGTGGGGTTGTCATTCCTGCCTGAGGTTGAGGGTTAGTTATTAAAAAGCCCAAGGAAAAGTAGGGGAAAAGACCTTTGGTTTCCTGTAACTGTTAACTCTATGGTGTTTAACACTTGCTGTGTTAACTTCCAGGCAGTCCTTTCAAGGTTCCTGTGAAGGATGTTGTGGATCCCAGCAAGGTGAAGATAGCAGGACCAGGTCTGGGAACAGCTGTTCGAGCCAAAATCCCACAGTCCTTCACTGTAGACACCAGCAAGGCAGGAGTAGCACCCCTTGAGGTGGTGGTGGCAGGACCCAGAGGTAAGAACTGGAGTCCTCCATCCAGCTGTGCCCCCGTCTCTGTGTCTGGGTGGGTAACGTGGTCCTGGCCCTGCTTGCAAAGGTGGTGATAACACTTGGATGAACGTTTCTCTCTGTTCCTGTTCATCTGGTGCATGCATCTTGACAGCTGACCCATGTATTATGCTGTAAAAGGAGAAGAACTGTGTCCAAGGTAGTGCTGCTTTGGGCAGTGTCTCTGATGGCTTTATCAGAGCTGGGAGAAGTGACATGAGTAACCATCATTGGTGAGCAATTGTGACTTAGACTTAGACATCAAAAAGTAAATCCAAAGTCTCACATGTGAATGGTGACTTGGGAAACCCTTGTCAATGGGTTGGAGGGGTCTCTGAAACATGGTGGGACCTCTTTGGTCCCCAGAGAGCAGCAAGGCCCTCAAGCGATAGTGTTAATGGTGTTTGTATTAACCTAGGAAGCTGTGTCTCAGTGGCACAGTTTCTCAGCAGCAAGTACCTTTTGGCTACAAGCCTCACCTTGCTAGGAGGCAAGAGCTGCTTCCCTACCCGAGTGTCAGGTCACGCTGGTGCGGGTGCCCCTCAGGTAACCCTTCTTTAATTTTAGCGGATGAGACGGATTCCCAGGGACGGCACTCCCCATTGAAAGCGATTTTGGATTTCTTTAAAGGTGACCCAAAGGGTGACACTGAGACAGGTTTGAACTCTCACTAATAACTACTGGCAATTTTGGCTCTCGGAAATCCAATCAGCAACAGCAAAAATCACCTGGAGGAGGGAATGGGAACCAGTGGTGTTGCTTTTAAGCTTTGCATGGCGACTTTACTTTTGGTTTTTTTTTGTGCTTGCTTTACTGCTAATGTTTCCTGTGTTTTAAAGCAAACTTGTAATTGTAGACTGCTTTGTCTGTTGATCTGAACCGATATTCCATGTAATCTGCTGTAGATTTAGCTTAATGCAAATTGAAATAATTGATCCTCCTTTCTCAGGACTTTCTGAGCTTGCAGGGCTCTCTTGCCTAGGCACTGAGCCTGCCTTTCCAAACACCTGATTGTGAAAGACTCGGTGAATGCCACACACCAGCTGGCTTTAGGGCTCAATTCTGTGCGTCGAATCCCAGTAACAGTATGTAATCTTGTAAATGACAGTTCAGGCAATTATAACCATTACTCATTTTCCTTCTCGAAAGATCTTCAGTGTATTTTGAGCAATTGCTCTTGACCTGGACTGTACAGAAGGGCAGATTTTTCTCCAGTATTTTCATGCTAGCTTTTGTTTACAGTGAGAAGATGGGAGCCCAGAGAGCGGTGGATAACAAATCTATCTCAAGTCAATGGCTCTTGAATACAAAATAAGGGAGGCTGATCACTGATCCATGCCCATTGCCTTCATTAAAAAAAAAATAAAATTGAAATTTAGCTTTTTGCAAGCTGTAAATGAGCAGTGCGTCTTGGAGCTTTGTGCAGCAAAGGCTGGTGAGGAATTGAGTTTTAATAGCACAGCTGAGAAAATCATCTGTTACTTTTTTAGGAGTTGTGGAGCCTGTTAATGTAGTAGACAATGGCGATGGCACCCACACAGTGGTGTACACCCCTACACAGGAAGGCCCCTATATGGTCTCTGTCAAATATGCTGATGAAGAGATTCCTCGCAGGTAAGGTGATGAAGATAAACTTAGATGAACTGAAGACTTAATGATCTGATCGTGCTCTCCTAGCACATGAGCACTGTTTAAAGGGCTTGTTGTGCTCCTTTCTACTTAACCAGTGCAGCTCCTTGCACGACTTCAGGGCTCAGCAGTGGTTTGAGCCTGCGGCACCTACAGCAGAGATGCTGTAGGGGAGTGTATCCACACCTCAGTGTGTACTGCAGTAACTATCAACCATTGAGTTAGGAGGAGAGGGGAGTAACAGGTTTCCCTTTAAGTCCCTTCAAGGTGAAGGTGCTTCCTACATATGATGCCAGTAAAGTGACTGCGAGCGGACCAGGTCTCAGTTCCTATGGCATACCAGCCAGCCTGCCTGTGGAGTTCGCTGTGGATGCTAAGGATGCTGGGCAGGGGCTTCTGGCTGTACAGATCACTGTAAGTAACTACAAAACCAAGCAGAAGCGGAAACACGTTCTAGGTGGGCGTGAGTGGCTCCTATTGGAAGTGTCCATAGCTGTATCCTGACATGTCCAGTATCCTGGAGACTGGGCTGCTGGCTGGACCTTAAGCCCTAGTACAGTAAAGTCTTGCACTCTGCGTTTGTGAAGCTCTTGAGCCTGCTTTTATGAGACTTCTGTCTTAAAGTCATCACCCATGCTATAATTGGGTATTGGTTAACCTTACACTCTTCAAATGCCCAAAATGAGACAAATAGTTTCTTGTAAGATTATGAAAATGCTGGAATTTGAAATGGAGACAGCCTTCTAGCAGTGTAGTTCAGCAAGGCCATGAGATAACATCCACACTGAGCATTACATGAAGAAAATTAACAAACAAGTCACCCTCAAGGTTGCCAAAAGTCATAAGCTGCTTAAGGAGATACTACAGGAATGTTTTTATTTGACTTTGTTATTGCTGTACCTGAGAAAAAGTCTCTGGTTAGTGGGCCATAAAGCACATTTCTCAGCTCTGGCATGCCTAGGTCATGGCATGGCTAGTTGTACTTGTCCTTCTGCATTCTTGCTCCCTTGCTGTCCTGCAGTCTGCTCAGGTGCAGCAAAGCAGCTGCCTTTATTCTGGCATGCAAGTGTGCTCTTAAAAGATCCAAAATGCTTATCAGAGCTCCCAGTGTAGCCATGGCTTTGAAGATCAAGTTCCACAAGACCTGCAAGGTGGGATTGCATAGGTGATCCTCTGCACAGCATTTGTTTGCTTCTCGTTCTGTGCTGTTGAATGTCAAACGTTTCACAAGCCTTCTGAAAGAAATAAGCTCTTTCATGCTGTACCTAGAATCTCAAGTCTTTCGCAGCTTATACTGTACCCCAGGCAGTGTTAAGTCATACAATACAGAATGGGTTCAACATGCAGTTCCCTGTAAGCAGGCCTGGAAGACTTTCTACAATGCTTCACGCTTTGCAGCTGATGAGTTGCGCTGAAAGCTGAGGCTGGGAGTAGCTCTGTCGGAAACATCATGCACAGTGCTGATCTTGGTTGTAGATAAGAAAGCTTGATGCTGAAGCTCAGATCTGTATTTTTTATGCATCTCTTTTGTATTCAGTGTAGAAATGGTAGTTGAAGGGACTACATAGACCTGCTTTTAAATGTAGACCTTACAGCGTGTCAGGAGCTGGACGCCTCACCAAGGAGGGTTGGTGGCAGACTCCCGTAATGCTTCCCTCAACCTCAAACCTTCCAGGGAGCAGCTGGCCAAAGCTACCCAGTGCTTTGTCAGGACAGAGCTGCTCAGTCTGGCTCCCAGTCTGTGCCTTAGGGACCTGAGAAGTGTTCTTAGTTTCCGGCAGCGATACGACAATGAAGCCTAAAACGTCTTACAATTAGTATAAAGTTAATTAAAATGGCTTGCTTCTTATAAACATTCTCATATCAAACAAAAGGTAGTTAATGATAGCACTGATTGTTTTGTAGTGGTCTGATGCCTTTTTGCTCCTAATAGTCTATTCCTGGTACCAGTCCTTGAGTGAAATATATTTAACCCTCAAAAAGCTGCAGTTCTCTGTCTATTTGAGACTATCTAAATATGGTTGTGAGCAGATTTGCTGCCCTGCTAAAGAAATTCATAACTAACTTCATAGTGCCTAAATCTTCTGTTTTGCATTCCTCAGGACCAAGAGGGCAAACCCAAGAGGGTGGACATTCATGACAACAAGGATGGCACTTACACAGTCACCTATGTCCCTGACAAAACAGGTCGCTATACGATTGGTGTAAAGTATGGTGGAGATGATATCCCGTCCTCTCCCTATCGGATCCGGGCATCTCCAGCTGGGGATGCCAGCAAGTGTTTGGCCACAGGTCAGTATCGACTCCTCTCTGTTGCCGCTGTTTGTACTTGGTGTAAAGCTGCCTTCTGAGCATGGTACAATTTATGTAATGGGTGTAGAAGATGCTAGGAACTAGATTGTGTAATCTGGCTGCTCTTACAAGAGGGGTTTTCCTAAAGGTGAAGAAGTGTCCACCCTGTGGGTGAGCAGGAATCTCTTGCAGTCTATAGCAAAATCTCTCAAACTGCCTGAGTTGTTACAACAGCCAGATGCAACTGAAGTCTGATGCTTATTTTGGCCTAGATAAATCCTGCTGAGAACTGCAGTGAGGTTGATTTAAAAATAACGTATCTGCGCATGTTCACTGAATCATGCTCCTTACACTGCGAGTGTTGCAAGAAGCTTTACGTTCCGAGCAAGAACAGAATTAAGTCTGAGGATGTAAATAGCTGGCCATGTGCTTCTGCATTAGCAAAGCCTGTTCTGGCTGGGTGTTATTAATGGAGGTTTCTGCTGCTTTTCTGTCTGTTCAGGGTTGGCCAGGGTCTGAACAGACTTTGGGAAGGCATGGGTGGAAGGAGAGGACCTAAAGATATAATACATTACTGCAACTCAAAAAAATCATTGCCTCAAAAATCAGTGCCTTGATGTAGGGGGGGAACTCCAAATTTGTTACTGTAGGAGCACATGAATAGCTTTGAACCCTTACCTGTTCTTGGGATGGGTGGTCATCACACAGCTTTGGGCTGGCCGCCATGGCATGCTGCCATCTCCCAGCCAGCTGGAGGCTGTGGCAGGGAGCAGAAGTGACAGGAACTAGTTACAAGAATGCCACTGAATGTTAAATCCCCTGATTTTAAAATAAATAAATAAATTAGGCAAGACCAAACTGAACAGGGAAACTTAATCTGTGGTTGTAGACCTGTGACAGCGTGTGGGCATTGTGCTGACCTGCATCACGCAGTTAGAGCATACCCAGTGCCTGTCCAGCAGCTGGCTGCTTTCAGACCTGCTTAAACAGAAATATATTCCTGGCACAGTGGAAAACACAGAGCGGCAGGTATCCCCTTTGCTACAAAACTTGTTTAAACGAGGCCTTAATGGCTGAATCTGATACTCTTCCAAGTAACTCAAGTTGCTAACTATTCAAAATAACTGTGATGGAGATTACTCTCAGATGCCAGCTTAAATTTCCCCTTTCCAAGAAGTGCCTCTGACTCTCCACTGTAAAGCTGAAATACAGTTGCTGTAGGAGTAGATGCTGGAATACTTTCAAGGTATTAAAATGGCAGAGTTTTTGCCACTTGAAAACAAGCCATTTACCTGGTAACAAGTGCTCGTCAAAAGCAGGAGTATTAAATATGTACTGCAAATAAGACCTAATAACTCTCATTTAAACACAGCGTTCTTCAGGCTGGGTCCGATTGCTACAATTTGGGCATTGTTTCATGATTTTGGGGGGGGGGGCAGGGGGAACGTGTGGTAGAACAGTGGAAAATCATTTGTGGGTAATGTAGGCGGAAACATGGCCATGGCTGCAACTGTGCCCTTTTATATCTGTTTACCCAGGGAGGTTTATGTTAAAGCAGTGACAGCCAAAGTCGCTGGCTGGGGCAGAAGATAGTGCCTTTGGCTCTGCATAAAGGAGTATGATGATAAGAGTATGGGTTAAGGCATTGCTTTTTTCCGACTTAGCCTTTTTGCCCCCTCTGTTCTCATCCAGCCTCTCGGATCGCAGAGGAGAAGGAAAGCTGGTGGCTAGCTCTTGCATGTCGCTGTGCTGACCAACGCTACGAATGTCCCTTTTGTACATGTGCTCCCAAACCCATGCCTGTGGGTCCCTGGGTCCAGCATTTTGGTGCTGTGCTTCCCAGGTGCCTCACGGGCAGCCTGCCTGGGAAAACTGTCCTCTGAACTCTTTTTGTAACGAAAATTGCCTTGTAGGTCCTGGAATTGCACCCACTGTGAAAACTGGTGAGGAGGTTGGTTTTGTGGTGGACGCCAAATCAGCAGGGAAGGGAAAAGTGACGTGCACTGTCCTAACGCCAGATGGGACAGAAGCTGAAGCAGATGTTGTTGAAAATGAGGACGGGACTTACGATATCTTCTACACCGCCGCCAAACCAGGAACCTATGTGATTTATGTCCGCTTTGGTGGGGTGGACATTCCCAACAGTCCTTTCACCGTCATGGTAAGCCAGCTCTGCTCCAAAAACACCTCCCACTCGGTTTCCTGCTGCCACGTTTTATTTAGTGATAGGTTAACTCTGTGTGTAAGTGTTTGATTAGGCATTTATTAGACTGGCAGGAGCTAATGAATCCTTGTTACTTGCAGAGCTTATTTTGAGTAGGCGATACAGTTAAGTGAAGAGGGATAGAAGCCATCAGATGATGAAGACTTGGCTTCTCTGAACAAACTCACTTTTCATTTCCTGACCATGTCATTCTTTTTCTAAGTGATGTAAGGGTGGTTGTAATCAGCTTCTACGACTAATTACTTCAGCTGGTGTCAGATACAGTGCTCTGACTTGCCTGTCTCTCACTCTTTATAATGCTGACCCCAAAATAAGGAACGGTCTGCTGACAGATCCCAGGGAAGCAGGCTGTTAGCTCACACTTAAAAATGATTTGCAAGTGCTAGTTAAACTGTTACAGCCAAATCCCCCTCCTTCTAATTACGTTCTTTCCAATGTGCAGTGCTTCAGCATGTTTAGGTTTAAAAAGCAAATGAAACCCCAGCCTCCCTGAGGGGCAGACTAGGTGCCTCTCAGGGCTCACAGAAACCCCTCACGTGAAGAACAGCTCTCAGTGTTGGCAAAACAAGCCTTGGTCTTGTAATCTCGGCTGAGGTGGCCTCCGGCGCATCTCGGTCCATGAAACCACATGGCTGTACTTGTGCTGAGTCTGGCCGGAGCCCGCAGGCAAGTCCTCGGGGCCGGGTGTGCCGGCTCTTCCTACCTGCCACTTTGGTGGAGGCGCTACCGGCATCTCCAAAGATTTCCACAAGAAAAATTACTCCCTTGGTCGCTGCTCAAAGCTCACTGCAGGAAATGCCTCTTGAGGTCAGGGAGCCTGCTCCCAGCCAGCCAAAGTTCCCACTTCCTAGCTGACTGATACAGTACGTGTTTCACTTGGGTGTCTCGGCTGGGGACAGAGAACAGTGAAACAGCAGTATTTCTGTTTTGCATTGGTTTTCTTAGTGGAGTCTTTCCACGCATAAGTTGCCAGCGGGTTATTTTGCTAGGGTTGTTTGCAGTGGTGTAAACGGGCAGGAGGAGCTGGGGTGGCTGAGCCTGGTGGAGCTGTGTGCGTGGGTGTCAGCCCCAGCCACTCTTGCTGGGTTAAGTGGGGGTAATGGGAATTTGCAAGTCATCCTCTTGGCATGTCTGGTGGGAAGGGAGGCTGCGCCAGGGGAAAACGCATTCGGTGTCTTGACAACGCTATCCCACCTATGGATTGGAAGAATAGCTTTGCAGCTGTGACTGGACATGGGCTGGGTCATTCACTCAAGTGCTTGAGCCGGGAGCAGCCTTCCCACGGAGTCAGGCTCCCCTGCCTTCCAGCTCACACACTGTGCTGCGCAGTGCTTGGGGACTCTCATCTTAGGTTTAAACCTTTCACTTCCCCCCCTGCACCAGTTCCATAAAAAAGCAACTCTGAAATTCAGTTCCACCAGCATTCAGGCACTGCTTTCCAGCTTCCCTCCAGAGCTCCCGGCTCCTGGCACGTACCAGCTTTGTCCCTTTGCTGCGCCACTGGTGGCTTCCCCCAGTGCCCAATGCCTGTGGATAAAGGCAGTTTCCCAGCTCCCCTGGCCAGATCCAGGTCCTTGCAATGGCAAGAGGACTGGGAGGGCTATGTGGTGGGAGGAGGGCGTTCAGGAGCTAGAAGGAGCTGTGCGTTCTGTACTGTGAAAGGTGGGAATGCCTCCGTGCCAGAACAACACCTAACCTACCTTTACCCCTGCCCAGGCTGTAGATGCAGATGATGCCGCCGTGCGGTCGCAGGAGCCAGTGGGCGCCTCCCCCCCCGGATTCCACCCTTGGGTACACAATTTTTACATTTTTCAGCTGTTTTCCCCCCATCTGTGTTCCATTTCAGATGACAGCCTGCTTCTTGGGACTGCTTGAATCGCTCTGGTCATTGTGTTCATTCTTTCTGTTTGATCAATTGTCCTTGGGATCCAGACTTTGTTTTTTCTTTGCTGCTTGAAGGGAGTCTCCAAATAAACTCTCATTTAAACACGAAGAGGATCATTACACCTACAGCTTCTACTTCTGCAGTGTCTACTGTTGGCAAAAGCAACCTGAGTGTATCGCTTTGTTTTCTCAGCAAAACAGCGCAGTGTCTTTGAGTCCAGAGTCGCATTGCGAAACTTGTTTCTTTTGTCCGTTTTGTGTTGCAATCACTCTGCCCCATTCAAAAATCACTTTCTCTTCCAGGCCTTAAGCAATTAAATCCTTTCAGATGGAGCCACTTTGGGTCTTGCGTGTGCTACATTGTCTTCCATCCCTTTGTGTTCCATTTTGATCTCTTAACTTTTTTCCAGCATGTCTTCCATTCGCGCCGTGTTTGATTCACTCTGCTCTGCGGTGTGGTGGTGTTATGAAGGAGAGCTTGGCTGGACACTGCTCTGGTTGAGCCCAGTCCTGTGGCTGGCTGCGACAACCACCGCACGCTCTCTTCTGCTTGTGCACGCAGTGGAGTTGCTCAATGCTCACTTGGGTATACCATCCCTTTTGAAGTGACCCACCCTTTTGCTTCCTTTAGGTCACAGAAGAAGCTTATGTCCCAGTTGGAGACATGAATGGCATGGGATTCAGGCCCTTTGATATGGTTATCCCTTTTGCTGTAAGGAAAGGAGAAATAACAGGTACCTGCGGTATGCATGGCCTCTCGGGGAGGTTTTGCTTTTTGTTAGGATGTTTATCCATTTGCAGCTAACAGTCTGGGTGGTCTAGACCACAGCATGTGGGGGAGGATTGTATTCTGCCAGCAACTTAGTTGTTTAATTTCACATCAAGTGGCACCCACTGAGGGTGAGTAGTATCCGCCCTGCTGATGGTTTGAGTTAAATGAGGGGATTCTTGGCGCTGCTGTGGTCCTCAGTGCTGGGCTGTGAGCTAGTGCACTGTAGGACCTATTGCTGCCTTTTACCTTCTGGAGCAGCTACATGCATCCTTGACAAGCTCCGTTATTTATTTTGTGCAGATACTGCAAAACAGTCTAATCCCGCATTTCTGTCACATACCTTCTCCAAAGCAGGTGACCCCTCTTCCACAGGGCTGGCAGCTGAGAGCATCGCCCCAGTAACACCCCGCTTGCACTAAGCTGCTGCACACATGGGCTGCCCTCTAGCTCAGCAATCCCACCCCAAGCCCTGGTCTGTCCCTGCTGGAAAGGACAGTCAATCTTTCCCTTTCAAAAGAGCCGCAGGAGAGGGAGCATCTTGCGATGAGGTAGATCACTGCCTTTCCTGGTGCTTGCTGTGGAAATTTCAGTGGCTGAAGCAAACAGCCCTGCCCGTAGAGTTTGTAAGGTCACGGGACTGTTTGCCAGATGTCTACCACCGCATTGTATTCATGTAGTTTAAGTAGAAAACACGTCTGGTTAGTGTTCCCATTAGTCTCTTATTTGTGCCTGTGGGTAAGGAATTTAACAAATTAAAATGCATGTTTAAAATGGCTAGACAATTCTTTGTGGGTGGGAGAGGGGAAGCAGGCAGCTTCTCCTTCTGTAATTCCCATGGTGGCTTTTTGTAGGTGAAGTACACATGCCCTCTGGAAAGACGGATACACCAGATATCGTGGATAACAAAGACGGCACAGTAACAGTGAGATATGCTCCCACTGAGGTCGGGCTGCATGAAATGCACATAAAATATATGGGAAAGCACATCCCAGGTGAGTCTGACAAAGCAGATGATGCAAATCCAAGTGCAGCGTCCTGCTGATGCATCTGCTCCATGGTGAGGTTTCTGTAGCTTTGTTGCATACACCGGAGTAAGAACTACCAGGGGCGTCTTACTGTTCAGCAGCAGTTCATCTGCAAGCAGCCCAGAGAGCAACTAAAGCAAAGAAGTAAGTGCCGGAACATGTGAGCTTCCACTGTGGTTTAATAGTACCAGCCAGACTTAAAAAGGATTTTGGTTTTGGAAACTAGCTTTTGTGGCATTTTATTATGAAGAAGAAATATACAATTTTCTAACTACCATTTTTTTCAGGTTGAAATTTACTGCTGTGGTGCTCAACAAAACTAGTGGTTACAGTGTATGTTTATCCTTAAAACTGCACTGGCATAAAATCTCCAATCTGTGGGGAGGACTAAGTGGCTAAAATGCTATAGTTACTCTTTCCATCTCATCGCAATAAAATAAAACACACATGCACACTATGCTGTAATCTTTCTTTCTTTCTGGCTGTTTCTTAACAAACAGAAACCGCTGCCTTTCATTCCCTTTCTCTTCTCTTCTTTTGTCCTTACTTCACCAGCTCCCCAGCTGAAGCTCTGCCTCGCCTGAAGGCTGGGGCTGCCCCGCGGTTCTCCAGGCGTGCCAGCTGTGTGGGGCTGGGGCAAAAAGGGGCAGACCTGTAGAAGGGTGTGTAGGCACGAGACAGAATACCTTCAGCACTGCCTGAACTGGGCTGCTGGTTCTGTCGGTGTACAGAAACACTGGATAACTTTGGCTGAAGCAGGGAGCTCAGTAATGGGACGCGTGGTGCTACTTCAGTATCTTCAGCACTTTGTATGGATATAGCACCTCCCTGAGTGCCAAACTGTCAGATGTGTTGGTTCAGTAAGACCGTTACCCTGCGCCTGGACAGAAGGATGATGTGTCGTAGTGTTTCCTTCTTGAAGGCTATTATGAATCAAACTTGCTACTGTCTCAGCTGCAAAATCTAGCTTTGGACTTAAGAGCTATCTGTGCCTTTTTTTTCTTTATTTTTGAAATTATTATTGGCTGTTGGTGACTGTACTTTTTGTTCCTGTGCACCAGCTTAGCTAATCTGAGGCTGGCATATATGGTTTTGGATAGCCTTCAGATTTGCTAGTTCAGGTTCATTGAGTCTGGCAATGTGCTGTGCTAGTTCCTAATTCTGAGCTACCAAAATTCAGGATCTGTGCCTGAACTGAAAGCCCGCTTCTGAGTCATGTTCTGATTTAATGTGCTAAAAATAAACTTGTAATGAATAAGACCCTTTACAACATCATTGAAGCTTATCTCTGGTAATTTGAGTAACACTTACTTTGCCATGACTGAACGTGGAACAAATTGTGGATATGTATCTTTTGAAGATGAAAGGGGAGGCTTACTTGGTTTTTTTTTTAACGTGTGTTACAGTCACATAAAGGTTCTTCAGATATCAAGTAGTGAGACTGGCATTGAAGAACATGGGTATCAGTAAGCGTAAGAATAAGATCCTGTTGGGTTGGAGCTGCTTGATGTCTGTTTTTTTCTTGTAGTCCAGGCCACTCATCCTCAAAAGTGCTTCTTTGGGTTTTTTTTTCCTATAGAGAGCCCTCTGCAATTCTATGTGAATTATCCAAACAGCGGCAGTGTGTCTGCTTATGGGCCTGGCCTCATTTATGGGGTTGCCAATAAACCAGCAACTTTCACCATTGTCACGGAGGACGCAGGAGAGGGTGAGCCTGTTCTTTAAACCCATCCTACCCTAAGCTGGCAGCTTCTTGGATGTGTGATGCGCATCAGCGTTAATTTGCATTCATCTGTCCAGCTGTGAATCTCTGGTGTGATACCAATGACTTGTGCAAATGTCAGGTGAAACAGATTTCATCAAGCTGTAACTTGCAGTAAAAGCTGTCTTATTACTTCTTCCTAAGAGCAGGTGCAAATGATTCATTTAATTAAAAATGAACTGAAGGCAGCTTAGATCTAGTGGATGACGGCTGGATGTGGAATCACTGTTAGGTGAATCTAACAGCCTGAATAGAGTTGTGGCCTTAGTGGATTGGCCTGAGCTCTTTTTGCTGCTGTCCTTTGAAAACATGCATCTAAGCTGCATTTTCAGTACCAAGTACTGAATCTTCCTCTTTGGACCAAGTCTTTGATGTGCATGAAGATTTACAGAAGTGCTCTTCTCCTTGTTTCCTAGGTGGGCTGGACTTGGCTATTGAAGGACCTTCAAAAGCAGAGATCAGCTGCATTGATAACAAAGATGGGACGTGCACAGTCACATACCTGCCTACTCTACCTGGGAATTACAGCATCCTGGTCAAGTACAATGACAAGCACATCCCAGGCAGTCCGTTTACAGCCAAGATCACAGGTATACAGTTCAGACTTCTGGAAGTACTTCATAATGAAAATTAACCTCTGTTAGCATGGAGGACCTGGTTTGTGGCAGGAACGTGAAGTCCTCTGACTTGTTCTGCACTTAACCTTGTAATATTTTCTGACTTGTTTCTCTTTATATATTCAGATGATAACAGAAGACGGTCCCAGGTTAAGCTTGGTTCCGCTGCTGACTTTTTGTTGGACATCAATGAGACTGATCTCAGTCTCCTAACAGCCAGCATTAAAGCCCCATCAGGTCGTGATGAGCCTTGTCTTCTGAAGAGGCTACCCAATAACCACATTGGTAAGCTCTGACAGTCTTGCTCTGAGGGAATAGTGTAGTAGCCTCTACTCCAGTGTGCTTTGCTATGTAAAATGACTGACTTCTCCTTCCCAGAAGAGCGTTGTCAAACCAAGTGGTTGATATTGTTTGGTACAGTTGGCCAAACACAGAAGAATATGAAGAATGACCTCTTGTGTTATCTTACATGTGACATGCCAGGGTCTGACTGAAGTGCTTGTTGTCACCATACTTGAATGGCTTTGTGGCCCATTTGAGAGCAACACTTCAACATGTGTAAAGAGAGTGCTCTTTCAGTATTTCATTTCTTGGTGCGATTAAGGCATTTATATTAAGTATAACATGCATAAAATGTGAATAAGTTCGTCACATTTCTCTGCTTTGTAGGCATCTCATTCATTCCACGGGAAGTAGGAGAACATCTGGTTAGCATCAAGAAAAATGGGAGTCATGTACCAAACAGCCCTGTAACGATCATGGTGGTCCAGTCTGAGATAGGAGATGCCAGAAGAGCAAGAGTTTTTGGACGTGGCTTGGTAGAAGGAAGAACCTTTGAAATGTGTGACTTCATCGTAGACACAAGAGACGCAGGTTAGTTCCTTCGCAAAGAGGCTGTGAGACGCAGGGAGATATGTGTTCTCTCTAAATGAGAGCATTGTCTCCCTCACCATGCGACCACCAGGTCACAAGCTGCAAAGCAGCAGATGCTAATAGTGTATTAAGCATGTACAGTCATTATTGCCAGTTATTAACTACAGACAATGCTATTAACTTCTAGAATGCTTCGCATTGTCTTGGCTGATATCTTCTGTTACAGCCAACAGGGACTGTCACTGAGGCCCTGATGAAGCTTGTGTTTCATTTGATGGTCCTGGTTCTAGTATCGTTGTGTGCAGCAAGAAGGAAATGAGGAAGATATTTCCCTGTTGGTTTAATGTGGAGCCTTGGCCACAGTCTTTGAAGCTAACTTTTCAACATTAATGAAGTAAAAGGAATATGATCAGAGCATTTTAGGAGCTGAATGCATGCTGTGCCTTGAATATCTGACTGATTAGGACTACAAAAATGTCTTTAAGGCATCATACAACTCCCATGTGCTCATTATGATACAAACCTGCTGACTAGCTGTTGCTATGGGTTTGGACTTTTTTTATGTCAAATTTATAATAGCACTGTGGACATCGGAGGCTAACTTTGCTGTATTGTAGGTTATGGTGGGATCTCACTGGCGGTTGAAGGACCCAGCAAGGTAGATATCCAAACCGAAGACCTAGAAGATGGAACTTGCAAAGTGTCCTATTTTCCAACTGTACCTGGTGTGTACATTGTGTCCACTAAATTTGCAGATGAACATATTCCAGGTGAGCAGAAGTGTTGGACAACTTTTTGGTTAGTTCAACAGAAGTCTTACCTAGCTGGCCAGCACACTGGAACTGTGTGTGGGCTTTGTGATCTGGGTCAGACTGTAAGTCCCAAAGATTCAAGGAGGGTCCTACCAGTACCCTCCACAAGCAGCAAGCATCCAAAACTGTTCTGGTTACATGGGTGTATTTGACTTGGACCTGACTGTTAGCTGGCTCTAAAACTTCCCCTATGATCCACTACAAGTCAGAGGAAGCTTTCACTCCTGCCCTCGATGCAGTGTATAATGACTTGCTGTGGTACTTACAGGCAGCCCATTTACTGTGAAGATAAGTGGTGAAGGAAGAGTGAAGGAGAGCATCACACGAACAAGACGGGCTCCTTCTGTTGCAACCGTAGGAAGCATATGTGATCTCAACCTAAAAATTCCAGGTAAGCAACGTCCTTATCCCCATAACCGTAACTTGCACTTGTATACTGTGGGTGTACCTGAAGCAGTGGAAATAGGAACTTCGGTGTTGTTAAGGTATCCTCATATTAAGACAGTTTATGGAGGAAACACCGGTAATGTGGTCTCTTTTAACAGTTAAAAATAAGCATAACCATGATCAACTTATGGAGGGAGAAATACCAAGGAGGTCTTAATCTATTCTGTGTACTGTAGGCTGGAGAATGGGCTGCTCAGCTCATCCTGTTTTAAAACCCTCATCCAGGGTTTTAAGGTCATCATGTTGGCTGTTCAGTGTTTGTACTGCTGTCTGGCAAATGTGAATCACATAGGCCAGTCTTAGCTGGCTGCACTTACCCAGCCTCTTCATCTGCCTCCATAGGACCTGGTAAGCTGTAACTGGCTGGGCTTGCTGCTCAGCAGCATGTATCTAGCTGAGCGTACAAACTGGCACCTGCATGCCTCTTCTGTCATTTGTACTGTGTAATCGCTCGTGCTCAGGTCCTGCTTCCAAAAGCGAAAGACCAAAACCCTTTGTCCTTTTCTAATTTGCATTTTTAATTTTGTTCTTCTTAGAAATTGATTGTGGGGATATGACAGCCCAGGTAACTAGTCCCTCTGGAAGAAACTTTGATGCTGAAATCATAGAAGCTGACAAAAACACCTATTGTGTCCGCTTTGTGCCACAAGAAATGGGGGTCCACACTGTGGATGTCAAATACAGAGGGCAGCCAGTGCCAGGCAGCCCCTTCCAGTTCACCGTGGGGCCGCTGGGTGAGGGAGGAGCCCATAAAGTGAGAGCTGGAGGCCCAGGGCTGGAGCGTGGAGAGACGGGTGTCCCAGGTGAGTCCTCTGCTCTTGCTAGGCTCCAGTGCCCGCCACGTGCAGATCTGCAGTACAGTGCTCTGGTTTCTGTTGGGCTCTCCTCTGAGAGCTTGAGCAGAGCTTGGTGTAACACCGTGGGGTCATGCCAAGGCAGGGGTGGTCAGTGGGGAAACTTGGAGAAATGATATTGCTGTGTCGTGCAGATGGAGAAGTCTGGAAATCCATGTTTTGGAAACTGCTCTCAGAGGATGGGCTTGAGGTTGTAAGGTGTGTTATACAGGGCTGATAGGCGAATTCAAGGCTAATAGGAGCCTCCTGGAGAAATCTCTAAGTGTTATCACCCAGGATGATCGACGAGGTACCGTTCCTCATACACATAAGTATGGGATGCTGCAGTCTCTGTTAGGAAGAAGCTGCAACCTAGCAGTAGCAAGCTTACTCTTGTGTGTGCTCTCATGTGCTTCAACAGCCGAGTTCAGTATATGGACACGGGAAGCTGGAGCTGGAGGACTGTCTATTGCTGTAGAAGGCCCAAGTAAAGCAGAAATCGCCTTTGAGGACCATAAAGATGGATCCTGTGGTGTATCATACATAGTTCAAGAGCCAGGTACATACTAAGACCAAGTCATACCGAAATAACACTGAATGCTACTTTCAAAGAAACTAAGGACGCTCACTGCTTCTTGTCTCCCTGCAGGCAACTATGAGGTGTCCATAAAGTTTAATGATGAGCACATTCCTGAAAGCCCCTACCTGGTTCCTGTCATCGCCCCCTCCGATGATGCTCGCAGGCTCACTGTCACTAGCCTTCAGGTGAGACATAAGGAAACATCTCCACAGCTAGCCACACAGACTGATTTCGTCCTTGTTCTCCAGGATCAAAATGGTTGTCCTTTCTTCTTAGTAATAGCCTTGCCTTGGTTGGTGCTTGTTTTCAAGGTCAGCTTGCAGCCAGAGAGGTTTTTGGCAGCTGGCCCCTTGGTAACTTGGCCCAGTAGAGCTGTCCCAGCTCTGGCTAGCCAGAATTTGAAGGCAGAAGGCTCAGCTGAGTGTATTACAGGTGGTAATGCTTGGGAATTAAGAATAAGAGGCTCTAGAAATAGCATTGGAGGAGCTAAAACCTGCTTTCCACCCCATTAGCTAGGAGAAGGCCAAGGAGAGCTGAAACATGAACGTGAACCACCAGTGATCATGCTGGTACTGAGTTACTCGGTTGGCATGTGGCCTGAAGAGCTGGGTTTCCATGGGCGAGGCAGCCCAGGGCTGCACGGGTGGGATGCTGCCGCAGCCCTTCTGGAGCGTTCATGTGGGCAGATGGAGGCGGCCCCGCTGCGAGGTCAGAGTGCAGATTTGCTCTGGCTGACATCACGAAACCACACAGTCGCAGCTCAGATGACTCATGAACAGTAGCGAATCTCAGAGTGAATCACAGCTTTGTAGTTGGTCTGGGCCCATCTGTTAACCTCACCATATCATTTGTGTGTGTGTGTGGTTACGTGCATTAAAATACAAGTAACTTTAAAGGCCTGACTTAAATCTCCAAAGCCAGAAACTTGGATGTGAGACTGGGAATCTATGTGTAAACATACTGTACCTCAGTCCTCATCGAGTTGTGATAAGCAATTAATACTTCAGTTAAGGCTTTTTTTTTTTTTTAATCTTAATGTCCCAGCTGTGGTCCCCGGGAGTTTGCCTGGACTGTGGGTCTCCTCCACCTTGGCTGTGTAAATGAATCGTGACAGCCTGATTCGATAGTATCTCTTCTAACCAGGAGTTACAAGGGCGTTAATTAGTCGCTGTGGTATTGATGTTTCTCTTGTGTTTCATTTAAAGACTCTTTGACAGGAATACTCACTTCAATTAAGTCCTGGAGAGGCAGATAAAGCTGAGTATTCGGTAATGGAGCGCAGTGTGCAGCATCAGCCTCCGCTAAACTGCATCAGGGACTTGCTTTATACATTGTACCTCAGTTCTACTCAGTTGCATTTATTTCCCTCTTCAGGATTTAGTTGAAAACAAAATCAGGTAAAGTATGTTCAGCATAAAATATTATTGCTGGGTAGCTGCATGGTCTGCTGCGGTTGAGGATGCTGAGCTGCCTCGCCTTCTACCAATGGCCTGACAGCACAGCAACATCTGGTTTTGTGTTTTAAATTACTTTCTTATGTTAAGACGTCTGGTGGTGGCATTCTAAATGCAGCCTCTTGTGGCAAATATAAACACGCATATTACTCTTTCAGACAACTGGATTATCAGAGGCTTTTCCCCTGAATGAATCTGGAATGAATGAACGGGCTGAAAACGGAGCTATAGCTTAAACATCCTTTAAATCAAATGCCTGAATACTGGGGTCTGACATCAGTGATAACGGGTGACTAGTCTTGTAAACCTGCCTCTGCCTGATTTGGCAGAGTCGTCTGGCTTCCAAAATTGGTCTGTTACCATGAGAAGAATCAGCCTAGCCAACGTGGCTGACTCCTAAATCAGCCCCCGCTAAGAGGGAGAGAGCTTCTGATTTGAGAGTTAATGCAAGTCACAACTTTACAACTTTATGCCTTTTGTTGAAATCTTAAAAAAAAAAAAAAAAAAAAAGATGCTGAGTTGTTATTTCCCTGCCACAAATCTCGCGCTGTCTGAAACGAGAAGTTTAAATTTGATAATCTGACTGTTGCATTCTCAGGAGTCTGGATTAAAAATTAATCAGCCAGCATCCTTTGCTATAAGGCTGAACGGGGCAAAGGGCAAGATCGATGCTAAAGTCCACAGCCCCTCCGGAGCTGTAGAAGAGTGCCACGTGTCTGAGCTGGAGCCAGGTGAGCACAGCTTTACATTGGTCAAAACAAACTGTGTGACCTTCAGAACACGGTCACTGCCCCATTGGCTTGTGAACAGCATACCCAAGGGACAAGCACCTTGCTTGGAGGATGACTTTGTGGTGTCACAAGTTGTTCAGTCATGGCTATGTCCATGCTTTTCCTAAATAGCTCATGGAATGGCTGAGCCCTGACTTGTGTAAGATACAGATATTTAAGTCGTGGCTTGCCAGTGAAGGTACAGTGATACTAGCCATAAATGAAATATGATGTGGTTGTTGAATTTAGCCAGGGAAGAAGTTTGTTTTTCAAAGCTATGCTTCCATCTTTGACTAATAGTTTATTTTTAACTCACACTCACTCCTTCATATGAAATGTCAAGGAAGCTGAATATAAGCAAACACTACAGAAAGCTCAACACCTGTTTCAGCAATGAGCTTTTCTTTTTCACTTGAAGTCTGAATGAGTTATGGTCTGTACTATGGACAGGCAGCAGCTGTCTGGCTGGGAAAGATCAGTCCCTCCTCTGGGTTAACACACACAATCAAAAATGTTAAATATCAGCAAATTGCTAAATGACTTTATTAAATAAAGGTGTGGTGTCCGAGCAGCACGCTGAGCCCGCTGTAAGATTTGGTTTGCTCTTACCAGCTGCTTTTCTTCTCTGCGCTGCTCCCTCGACTGCTGACAGGTTGGGCTGTGATTAAGCTGTCATGTCTAGTGCATGTGTGGGGCAAATAACACTAAAACTCACGCTGCAGACTAGATGACAGTTGAGATCAGGTCCTAGTAGACAAGGTGAAAATGCAACCCATGACACCTCCTGCGATAAATACAGCATTTCCCTACTTAAATATGAGCATAGCAGCTCGTGTAGCTGCGTTTGCTTAAGCTGGGACCAAAACATGTCAAAGTGTTACAGAAGCTTTGCTTGGGTTGCTAACCAGCCCTGCATTGGGTTTGATTGCTGTTTTATTGTTATCTCTGATACATCAGAAAAGCCATTTCTCTCTTACAGATAAGTATGCCGTTCGGTTCATCCCCCATGAAAACGGCATCCACTCGATTGATGTGAAGTTCAACGGAAGCCATGTCGTGGGCAGCCCTTTCAAAGTGCGTGTTGGCGAGCCTGGGCAGGCGGGCAATCCCGCCCTCGTCACGGCATATGGATCCGGCCTGGAGAGCGGTACCACGGGTAACCCGTCTTTTACAGCTCTGATACGGACCTGTTTGCACTTTGGCTTTCTGAGAGAGACAGAAGCTGTTCCTAGGCATATTTTTACATGACTTTCCCTGCTAAGGCAGCTGAACTAACCCACATTCTCTGCCAACATGAGCACAGGCTAATTTTGCTTTCTTGCATGCTCCTCAAGTCTTATAACCATCGATTAGTGAGTCTGCAGGCTATACTGAGTCTTAATGAACTTACAACCTCTGTAAACTAGCAACTACAGCACGAGTTCACTTGAACTGGTTAGCAACTGGGCTACGACTCTGCCAGTTAGCTGAGCTCTGCGTCGGTGGTCCCTCGGAGCTCCGGAGATGCTCTGGTAACTTTCCACGCGTGAACACAATGTCTGCAAAGGCCGGAAGCGTTTGCGAATGCAGATACTGAGTTAGGGGTCTAGCTGAAGGAGTCCTGTTTAACGTGCATACCCCTGTTAATTAAACGGGTACGAGGGTGTACCCAGTCACCTTTTCTTCAGTACTTGCACCTCTAAGAAATTTCAAGTTAAATGCAACATGATGTGTAAACTCTAGGGAGTACGGTGGGTTGTTCTGTGCAGTGTGCTACATGTGCTTCAGGTGCAGCGTGATCGCTGACTCTTCTTGGAACTCAGACACCTAGTTATCTGCTGTGGCTACCCCTTCTGATAGTTCTCAGCTCAAGAATGTAAGGTTTAGGGGTTTTTTCATTTATATGATTTATGGCCTTAGTAAGAAAATACGAAAACATTCCAGGATATGTGCTTCGATTCATTTAGTTGTGTGCTTTCTCGGGCCACTCTGCCATTCACAGAGGTGAATAGCAGAGTAAAACTGATTTATTTCTTTTTCCTTTTGATATGCAAAGTGATAGCTAGTCCCTTTTATCCTATCTACTGCTGTCTTTTGTGGATTCCATTTCATATGGAAGAAAAAAAAAAATGCTGCAGTTACTCGGTGAAAGCTTCTGCTGTTCTGGAGAAACCAAGCAGTTCGTTCTGGAAACATGCAGATATACTACGTAAAATAGCAATATTATAGCCCGTGCTGCTTTAATAGGTGGAAACAAAAGCACTCATTAATACTAGCTGCTGATGCATCAGGGACAGGGGAATTTTTCTGCATCTATAAAGGTGCTTGGGGTTGTTTTTAATCTAAATAGACTGTTTAACTTCAGCAAAGTTACTCTGTGCCCCCTTGTTGAGTCCTGGCCGCTGCCAAAAGCTCAGTGCCCTGGGAGCTGCTGAGCAGTGTTGCCGAACAATGATCTAGTGTAGAAGTTTCAATAGCCGGTGGCTGAGCACCTGAAATGTCCCCCTGGGAGGGGTGCGTGTCTGCAGCCTCCAACAATGCGAGCCTTCATTTGGGGCACAGGGAAAAATCGGTGACTGCGGAGCAAGAAGTCTTCAGTGAGAAGCTGTGAAACTTGCTGGCTTTGGAAATTAGTTTTCCTCTGTCTGAGCGGTGCATATTGCAAGCTGACTGCCTTACCTCCCAGGCAGGCGGTGCCAGTGAGATTTACTGGTAAAGCACTGGAAGATGGCACTGTCCTCGCTGGGAGCCACGTTCTTCCGGCATTGCGACACAGCAGCCTCTTGTGTGGAGAGGTTAGAAACTTCTCCTAGTTTATCACCAAACTTGCATGCTTCAGTCACAGCTGTAGAAAACTTTCCCATAACCGTCCTGGTTTTGACTGAGCTCGAGCACTTCATTCCTCCTCAGCGGTGTCTGATACAACAGCCCAAAGATCATAAATATTTGAAGCCAGAGCTTGACAGTAAATTATTTAGGGGCTGAAAGCCTTGCTTAATTTTTTTCTTGTGTTGCTGGCGTTGTGTCAGTGGCTTAGTATTAGCAGTAATAATTCAGCGGTGTTAACCAGATGCTGTAATTAAACAAGCTTTTGTTTCCACAAACTGCTTGGAGTGCTGTTGCCAAGCAGTTCAAACACCCGTCTCCTCCAGGAGATCTCCTGCCCCTCGTCTATCTTGCTTTTTTGTGGGCTCTTCGCTAATGATTTACAGTCCAGGCAGTGAGACGGCTCCGAGGTTTCCCGAGCTTAGCCATGCAGGAGGCTGTGTCAGCGCAGGCTCTGACACCCAGTAGAAAGGCTCTTATTCTAAGAGTTTTCTCTCTAAGCCAGTGTTTTGATGCCAAAACCCTACTATTTTGGTCCTAAAGGGCTCTCGTGACCCCTTTTCCTGCCCGCCCCGCAGTCACACACCGTGAGCGGAGGAGGGAGCCGGGGTGCTGGCTGGGAGACTGCCAGGGTGCAGAGCCCCCAGCTGGGGCTGGCCTGTGCGAGGATGCTGGAGGGAGGCACGCTGTCCCTCCCTGCCTGCAGCCTTGTGCAGCCTCGCCTTGCACCGAATTACCCGTTCCTATTTAATAACAGGCTGCTTTTGTAACCTCGGGTGTGAGGAAGAGTGTGTCTTACTGTGCTACATCTTTCTAGGATTGCAGTCGGAGTTTTTCATTAACACGACCAAGGCTGGTCCAGGTACCCTCTCTGTTACAATTGAAGGGCCATCAAAGGTGAAAATGGACTGCCAGGAAACTCCAGAAGGTTACAAAGTCATGTACACACCCATGGCTCCAGGAAACTATTTAATTGGAGTTAAATATGGTGGACCTAACCACATAGTGGGCAGCCCCTTCAAGGCAAAGGTTACAGGTAAAAAGCTAACCAGTATTTACTCTGTGCCTGAAGTAGTTTGTGTCATTCAGCAAATATGTCCCTCCGAGATAGTGCGGCATTCAGTTTTAGATGCCCAGAAACGAGAGGCGAAACTTTTTCCCCATCACCTCCAAAGACTAGATGAGGGATCTCAGGAGAGGCGTTAGTCACGGAGTTTGCCAACTTGACTCAGTGGAGGGCTATAAAACAGCTTCATGGGGGAATATTAAATCCTGACCTAGCACTAGGATGTTGCCTTGGCAGCGGTGAAATACGACTTATTTACCCACTTCCTCCCCAAAGCCTGAAACCTGGATGCCTGTAGTATATGTGATGCCCGTCTTGGTCTCATTTTGGTGCAGGTGTCACCTAATCAAAGGTGTAATGTCTGGGAGGCTTTCAGACGATGCGAGGAAGGCTGGTTTAGGAAGCTCTTTCTCCCTCCAGTGCTGTGTCTAAGCACAGACTGGAGTTCATCTCTACTGCTGCCCCTGAGCTAGTGAACCCTCTCCTGGTGCCTGTATCTCGGTGATGTTCTTGGGAACGGACAGCAAGGACTGCGCTCCCCCGGGCTGGGACTTGCTCTGCTTTCAAAACGGGTTGTTGCAAAATTGCACCTGCTTTTCTGCCAACTTGAGTCATTTTTGGCATTTGGTGATTGGAGCACAATTAACTCTTCTTGAGCAGCCAGCTTTGCTTAATGAATCCTGAAGTTCCTGTGGTCCTTTAACCACTCAAGGGCTCTGGGATGGGATTGTTGCCAGTGTTGCTGGAAGATGTCGGCTTAAAGACCCAAGTAGGAAATTGCTCCTCTCCGAAAATGCATTTTTGGATGCAGAATGCATGCTAGTCATTGGGAGGGTTTCGAAACCTCCTTGTTAAATGCCTTTCAGACGGGGTGAATCTGAGTGTCAGAAGTCTTTTCTGTTTCCAGGACAGCGGCTGGTTAGCCCAGGCAGCGCCAACGAAACTTCTTCCATCCTGGTAGAGTCGGTGACAAGGTCGTCGACTGAAACTTGCTACAGTGCCATTCCCAAATCCACCTCGGATGCTAGCAAAGTGGTTTCACGGGGAGCGGGACTCTCAAAGGCTTTTGTGGGTCAGAAAAGCTCCTTCTCTGTGGACTGCAGCAAAGCAGGTACGGGTACAGGAACCAGCTGGGTGTCAGGGTGGTTTAGCTGGACATTTTTGCCCTAAACCGACTTGCAAAGTTAAAGTTCAGAGCTTGAGGTGGTGATCTGGTTCCAAAGAAAAACGCTAAATGCTACCCGGTGCTCACCCCATCAGTCCTAATACAGAGGCTGTAAAGATGCCCGTTCCTCTCCGAATGGCTTTATCTGAGCCACCTGAAAGAAACCGCAGGGTTATGGCACGAGAACAAACAGGTTGCTGAACTTAAGCAACCCTCATGGTGCGTTGTAGCCTGTAATGCAAGGTGTTTCATAAACCTTGAGCGCTGATCATCATCATCATCATCTGGGAGTTTTGTGGTGGGTGGATTACAGGCCAGCCACGTTCACTGGTCTCTGCTATTAACCACTAACGAAGTACTTGAAAGGCAGTGCCTGCTCACTTTCATGAGCAGCGTTAATGTCTCCTGTGCTCTAGTTAGATAGTGGTAGCCTGTCAGGTCTGGCAAAATGCACAAATAAACCCTTGCCTCTGTGGGGTTGAAGGCTTTTTTGGTATAAGAAGGAATTTTATTTAAAATCAGCTTAGCCATTCCCCAGACTGCCACTCTGTGAATTAAAATAGCAAAATCCTTGTGTTACGGAGCTGATATATTATGGTACAACTATGCTTGTTTATTAAAGCTTAGGAATGCTAACAGTCTGGTTTTTTTTGCTGTAGGTTCAAATATGTTGTTAGTTGGCGTCCACGGACCTACAATACCATGTGAAGAAGTGTCCATCAAGCATTTGGGCAGCCATCAGTACAATGTAACATATGTCGTCAAGGAAAGGGGTGACTATATTCTGGCGGTGAAATGGGGTGATGAGCACATCCCCGGGAGTCCCTTCCATGTCACCGTTCCTTAAACTTACCGAGTGTCAGAGTCAATCTTTGCATTTGCAATTCAGATGTAGAGTTATACTGGGTGCAGTCCTGTTGCAAAATGCAGTATCTAGATACACATGGCTCACATTTCACTACAGTCAGAAGTAAACTCTGTAACTTTATTTTTTACAAGCATTTCACTTCTCTCCTACTTACCAACCTAATGTCAATCTATTTAATGTCCTCTTCAAATTGTACCTTTGCAGTACTGTCCGGGTCATTGTTAATGTTTGGAGAATCATGTGGATAAGTAGACACTAATTTCCCTTGCGGTTGTTAAAGACTTTAGATGTTAATTGAAAACTGGAATTTGTCTTTGTAATTGGGTATCTTAACTACTGATTTTATTTGACTGGAGACTTTACGTTTTAGTTATGGAATATGACTTGGGCTGTCCCCAGTTCAAATTCTTTTCTGTAAAGAAATGAGGTAAAACTGGTACTATAATAGGTGCCTTCGTATACTTGATCAGTTTTAATGCTTAACCTTATAAAAAGCTACTAAAAGTGGCTTTACCACTCAAATTTAAAATGTTTTTGAAAATGCTTTGCTAATGGTTTACATTTAGGAAAAGTTTATCTTTTATAGCAAACCAAAAGCAGACTGAAAATGACTTCCTGGAAGCTTTCAGCCTTTCTATGATAACGCTTTGGAAATCTAGACAGGTAGCTTTGGCCATGATGCTAGCAATGCGGTTTTTAATTAGCTTGGGATTCTGGTGAAATTTCTGTAACTTTACAGATAACTCCTCACACTCTTTGATTTAAGAACAACCCTCAGTTTGGCCAGGTTAAATAAAGCCCCTAAACTTGCTGAGCGAGGCGTAGCTCTCACTTGGTGACCCAAAATTCGCGCAGGTGAGAGCACAGCGGTGTACTGGGAAGGTGATCAGCAGTTTCCCTGGAGGCTGCAGGCCAGGCGAGTAGCTGAGATGGTGCAAAGCCAACCTGGGGATGGGACCCCACATCTGTGGTCGGGTATAGGGTGGGAGGGAGGGCGGGTGTGTCTGTCTGCTGATAATAGCAATACGAATCAACAAACCTGTGTTTGGTGCAAGTTGTTTTATTATATCTCGGTCCAAGGACGTGCCTGAAGCATGCTCATCTCTCCTGAAATCCCCTTTGCACTGCAAAAGGCATTCCTGCTGAGGGTCAGGAAGTGAAAACTTCTGTTATAACTTGTCTGTTTGTCCTGGATTACTCCATGCGACTTCCCAAGTGCATATCTGAATTGCTGTCAGCTGCTGGAGTTTTAGTACACTCTCCAAATGAGCTTTAACTCTGCGGCTAGGAGAAGGTAGGATTTGTTGAAAACCTGTTGAAATGTCACTGTCTGTCCCTAGGGAGAAGTTCACACTTACAGTTCTGTAGTTACATGTGGATGCACTACTCTCCAGCACAGTCATTGGGGAAATAAAGGAAGGTTGGGGTTTTTTTACTGTGCTTTCTTTGTGCCTTAATGTGAAATGCTCACTATGTTGTAAACTAGGAAGTAAAAACAAAATAAACTGGAATAAAATGCAGGATTGTAAAATTGTATCTTATAACTTATTAAATAGAAATGTTGGCTTCATTAAAATGTGCATGTTAAAAACAACATTGGATTCTTTTCATATGTAGTCAGTAAAGTTCAGGCTAAAGCCACAGCATGCAGCAGCTTCAGGCAGACCGAGTAACCCCTGGCCCATAAGCCGTGCAGGTAGCCGTGAAAAACTCGAGCATAACCTCAGTGCCATTCTTTTTTTTTTTTTTTTCTCTAAAACTCTTTTTTTTTCCTAAAAGAAAATGTCTGGCAGAAGTTCAAGCCACGGCATAAACGTACTGGGCGGCAGCAGGCGGAGTGTGAACAGAGCGCGACACGGCCGTGCTGGTTTTGCCCTGTGTAGAGCCCAGGTGCTGGGGCAGCGGAGCTGGGGAGCAGCATATCCCCAGACGGGGCTATAGGTGTGCTCCTGGGGCACTGCGAGTGGCACCCGCTGGCTCCTTCGGGCTCCCTGGGGTTGTTAGCAGAAGGTGGTTCCCAGCAGCGTGCTGCACCTGGGGCTGCCCTGCCATGGAAACCAGCAGATGTTTCCCCAAGCACAGCTCCTGGAACCTGAGACGCAGCGGCTGCCAAGGACTTTCCTGCACCAGTTTTATCAGATTATTTCCTTTTTATAGTTAACTGTGTTTCATTAGCTTTGTGCTATGTCAGCTTGAACCTCCTATTTAATGTTGTTAAACAAAACAAAACAAAAAAACCTGGATACAGCTGTTGGGTTGAGTAAACCTGAGAGCCTCATGCCTGTGTGACTCCTATTGCCCGGTAAACCTGCTCTTGTCTGGCCTTCTCTTCCCTGTTACTGCTTGGCTTCTTTGGTATAATCCTGCTAGCCGAAATTAATGGGAGTTGTCGGTGAAGCTGGTGGACGCGGATTGTTACCTTGTCTGAGGTTACCTCCAGCAAAAGGTGAGCTCCGCTTCAAGCGAGCAGTTCTGCCCTGCCTGGGCGCTGAGGACTGTGGGGTGGCTGCAAAAATTAACTTGCTAAGGACAGCAGGCGCCCAGTGGTGTTGATCAGAAGAGCTTTCGGTGCAACTTGGCTGCATCAGGCTTTGGCAACACCGTTCAGCCAACTCCACTAGCTCTGGCAGCTGAGAACTGACTTTTGTGTTGGGGCACAAAACGGTACTTTGTGGAGGACTGTGCTCTGCTTTTGGTCTTTGGTACCTTGTCAAAGGTTTCCATTTGCAGTACCCACTTTAGTAGGCAGCTGTGGGGCTGGGGCGTCGGTGTACCAGCTTATAGGTGTCCCAATGCCTCTTGCTGGGTAGACTTGCAATGGTGTGAGACGTGTTCTCTTCGTTATTTGCAAAGGACTGGCATGGATTTTTGCCTCTAGCTGTGGAATTGGACTGTGCTTTTTGGTGGTTTTTTTTGTTTTTGTTTTGTTTTGGTTTTTTTTTGTTGGTGTTGGTTTTTTTTCCTGCCAGTTTGGTTGAACTTCAGTTCTTTTCCTTAGTTTATGATCTCTCTCTTTGCTGGTGGTTTACAGTAGGATTTGGCCACCTGGTACCTGTGTCCCCCACTGGGAACTCCTCCATCGCTCCTCACCTGGCCCAAGCTGTCCTGCAAGCACTCAGCTAGATCTGGCAGTGCCCTTGGTAGCCAGCTGGAGCCTTGCCTGCTGGTGGCCAGTGACCCAGGGCAGCCTGTAGTAAGTCAGGGCGCTGCCATGTAGAAAAGCCTGCCAGGGCCCACTGCAACTCCAGGAGGTTCACCAGGCATTTTGGTGGCTGGTGGAAGGTAAGTCCCTGCAGCACACCAACCCAGAGATGGTGACTCTCAAGAGCATCCCATCCCCCTGTCTGTATTGGTAGGTTTTGATGTCAGAAGCACTTATTCATCTCGGTGGGCTGGGAGGGGTCTTTGGAGACGATGTCCTGGAGCTGGAGCTCCTCACAACCTGCATGCCCAGCCTGTCCTTCACTCCACCCTGCTCAAGTCCATCCTGTAGCAGTCCCCATCTTTGTGCTGTACTTATTCCTGGCATACCCTGCGGTCTTGCCTGCATTTACTGCCTGCTGGCTTTCTCCTTTGCTTTGGGGAGCTGCTGGAGTTCCGTCTTCAAACCCCTCTGGGTGTCCCTGGCCTTGCCCCCATCTGTTTCTGATGGCCATCTGTCATGGTTTTAGCTGGGATAGTTAATTTTCTTCACTGTAGCTAGTGTAGTGCTGTGTTTTAGACTCAGTATGAAAATAATGTGATAACACACTGATATTTTAGATGTTGCTGGGTAGTGCTTACACTAGTCAAGGACTTTTGCAGCTTCCCATGCTCTGCCAGGTGCACAAGAAGCCGGGAGGGGAGGGGATACAACCAGGAGAGCTGATCTGAATTGGCCAAAGGGATATTCCATATCATGGGACGTCATGCCCAGTATATTAACTGGGGGCAGTTGGCCGGGGGAAGCAGCGATCACGGCTCGGGGACTGGCGGTGTCGGTCAGCGGGTGGTGAGCGGTTGCAGCACTTGTGGTTTTTTTCCCTTTTCCCTTTATTCCCTGGGTTTCAGGTTTTTTTCTCTCTCATTATTTCTTTTTATTATATTATCATTATTATCATTACCATTACTATTCTTCCTATTTTTTTTTAATTATTAAACTGTTCTTTTCTCAACCCAAGGGTTTTCTTGCTTTTGCTCCTCCGATTCTCTCCCCCGTCCCACAAGGTTGGGGGGAGTGAGCGAGCGGCTGGGTGGTGCTCAGTTGCTGACTGGGGCTAAACCACAACACCATCACTGGAGCCGGCATGAAAATAAAAATATCTCGTATGCTTGGGCGTTGTACAAAACTGAGAATTGCATCTGGTCTTGTGCAGCCCTAGTACAGAAATGCAACCAGGAGCGCATCCACCACTTCTCTACTGAGCAATGCTTTGGAGGCCACCCCTGGAGGGAGATGAGGTGGTTGATGGCCCCTCCACGCACACATGGTGTACTTAAACCTGCTGACAGCCCGGCCCTTGCTTCCTGCCCCACTCACAAATGTGAATGGGCACCCTTTGTTCTATTGTGCCTGATACAGAAGATGCAAGAGATCTTGTGTTAGCTGGGGGAGGCAGCTTGTTACACGCCTGGCTCTCTCAGTCCAGTAAAGGCCCCGGTTTGCTGTGGGTGTCCTTCATGCTTGGGCACAAATGTGCCTTCTGCAGGGGTCCAGTGCCCTCCTGTGCATCACTGTGGGGGAAAACCCTGGGCATGGGCATTTCCAGCCGCTGGCTGATCCTACACTGCAGCCCACCCGCTCCGAAGCTTTGTCTTTAGAAAGGCATTAAAAAATCTCCTGACTCTCCTCTAAATATATCATGCTGTGCTTCCAGGGCTGCCCCCAGGCTTAGGGGCTGCATGCACAGCGAAGGGGGCATCTCTTCAGCCCTTCTTGCTCTCCCCAGCCCTCCTTCGCACATCCCTCTGGAGCAGTGGCTGCAGAAACAGGGTTTCTCTCACATTTTATGTTTCTCTAGTTACCAGATGGCCCTCTATTCTGTAGGTGGCCATATGTGCTTTATTTTAGTCTTTTGAGTGGACTCCTTGATTTTTAAGCAATTGCACGTGTAAGCAAAATTAAATGCACATTCATAGTGCCATGGCATGACTTCTTTGCCCCAGCATTACCCTAGCAGTGTGGGGATTAACTTTTCAAAGTTGCTTCAGCCTTTTTGAAATGAAGTATTGAAGTACAGCTCCTTCCAAAAGCCCTAACATAGTGGTTTGGCTCTGGTCCTTGCCTCGGGCAGGGGTGAAGGTGATCTGTCCACCGCCTGGTGCAATCTGGTCTCCTTCAGCATTTGTATGCCAGTATAATAGCTCTCGTGCCATTTGTCACCTGGTATATTCTTCCTGCAATATAATAAACACTGGATGATGCTGTTTGGGATGTAGCACCAAGTGCCTTGCTTTATTAGTGAGGCTAAATCATGTCCCCTGTGATGCGTGTGCTGAGGTGTGCGGGCGAAGTCGTGGCAGCTGGGATGTCTGGTGACTGGCAGGGCTGAGCGCAGGGTGCACAGGCAGAGTGGGGGCTGACAGGGTACATCTTTGCCCTTTCCAGTGTCGGTGTAAGTGATTATCTTTAATTTATTAAAAGTACATGTATCTTTAAATTATTTTAATAATTTAAATAATTATTTTAATAATTTAAAGTTGTTAAATCTTTAAATTATTTCAAATTTTAAATTAATCTTTGGTTTATTTTAAGTATATATATAAAATATATACATATCTTTAATATATTAAAGATAATCCAGTATACTTAATTTTTCTGGAGGTGTTGTCACAGCAGTAAGTCTCCAGTCCACGCCAGGCCTGGGACTGCGCAGGGTGCTTCAGGTCTCCCTTCGCCCACCAAGCGGCACGGAGCTGCTCTGACGTTTGGTGGGGGTATTAGCAATGTGGGTGGTGGGGCTGTTGCTTAGCAGAACTCTGGTTTTGGCCAGATTATGCAAAGCCTGTAATTAGTTTTCCCTCTAATTGTCTGTGGAAAGTGAGATTGTGAACTTTCCGATGCAGAATCTGCTTTTTTCTGTACTAAATTTTAACTCTAAATGTATTTGTTTTAAACTGATTTTATTTTCTTTTCAATTTTTTTTTACCCCGTGTTGAAATGTACTTGGAGTACAGACAATGCACCTTTCTTACTTAAAAAAAAAAAGGAAACAAACTATGTATTAATCACATTTAAAAGCTTGTCCAAAGTAGTTACGTATGAACAGACATCACTTGACAGAAACTGGGATGGAGTTGCATGAAACTGTTAATTCAGGGAATGGCAAAATGCTTTTTTACAGAGTGTTTTTTATTTGTTTGAAGAAAGACTCCTTCTGAAGCATTTGTTATCATGACAGCTGGCTGCGCTGCTCTCGTTCCCTTGGGCCAAACAAAACCAGTTGCCCAGTTCAGGCTCTGCCAGGTCAGGGACAGCTCTGGGCCTGCTGGCACACAGGGGATGGGGTCTTGCAAAGCTGCCGTCAGCATCCCCAGGTGTTTATCATGTGCTCTGTGCCAACTGGCTCGGAGAATCTTATTTTTCATATATTTTTCTTATATTTTTCTTACATTATACATCTCCTGTCTGCATCCAGAGTAGCAGAAAGGAGCGTGAAGTTTTGCTGCTGGCGGTAGCGGTGTGGGACATGTCACCGGAGCACCCAGGCCTGCTGTATTGCTGCGGGCCGGGACCAAACCCACCCGGTACCTGCACCTTTCAACATTAAACTCGCCAACTCCTGTAAGCAAATGTTTATTTTAAAAAATAATTTTTCCCTGTGTTACAGTAATTTAGAGATATTCCCGTCCCCACCCCACTGCGAGGTGCCACATCTTCACGGCTCCATCCGAGCTGGAGAGGAAGCAGCAGGATGGGCTACAGCAATTTTGTTTCTCCACAGCCTGCAGTAATCGTTAATATTCAGCAGGTCCCTCTCGCAGAAGGTTATCAAAACAGCCCTGCTGCCAGCTCTTCCTCTTGTGCAGGGCTGTTTTCTCAGTGCCTCCCAGGAAAATGCTTTTAAATGGCTTTTCAGAATTTCTCAGACTTTCAGAGTTCATTTTCATAGCTGTGAATTTATATTGCACACTTAGAAAAAACATTGTCGCTAAATCAGGCTGGATTTATCGCTTGTGTCGCTATTAATTTGACAAGGATTTAAAGTGCATTCCTTATATAACACAAATGAAAGGCTAATATATGTGATTTTCAGAAAATATGTGATAGGCAAAATATGATTTAGCAGGACCCAGAGGTATGATGCCAGCTCTTCCCTCTGATGAACTGCCTTTCTGCAGGACCTTGGTACTACAAATATTTACATCCGTGCTTAGCTGGAAGCCTGTGAATCCTTCGAGGCCTGTGGAGGAGCTGGCCTTGCTGGGAGGGTATTTCTTTCTGACAGTGATGTCCTGCTAGGGTATTTTGGAGGGGAGGATTTTGCATCTGGCTTCACTGAAAATGGCTGGGGTCAGCCCCCCCCCCCCAACTGAGATGCACAGAGAGCAGTCACGTCTCAAATGCCAGCATTTGCAGAGCTTTTCAGGGCTGGTTTCTGGTTCCTTTGCCAATATGGAAATTAATTCCTATAAATCTGTTTCCCAACTAGCAGAAAAATACCCTGCAAACATCGACAGCTGAGGCACTATATTTAAAATGACACATGAAGTATTTAACTTTGTTTTTCTCACCGACTAGAAAACGAGACTGCAGAGAAAGGACATTCATAGCTTTATACCAGGTGATAGTGAAGAGGTTGCATTGCTTAACCCTCAGGAGGGTGGAGAGGAACGTGGGCTAAGCCCAGCCCCGGGGGTTGCAGAAAGAGCCCCCAGTCCAAATCACAGTTTCCCCCAGCACTGGAGAAGGGGGACGGTGGCATTTCCCGCAGGCGAGGATGGCAGAGAGGGGATGGTGGCACTGGTGCTGGAGCGGTCTCACACTGCTCCCAAAACCAGGTACAAACCACCAAAGGGCAGAAGCAGACTCACCGAAAAACATCCCGAGGGGCCAGGCAGGCTGGAAAGGCTGTGACTGCTGCTGGACTAAACCCTGATGCTCTTGGTGCAGGTATGGCAAGGGCCGCTAAGGAGTCCCCTGGCTGGACGTGCCCCGTAACCTGCCAACACCTGGTCCTGGGAGCCACCGCCTGCAAGAAGGGCAGTCTTGTAAAGGTCATCGCAGCGTGTTTCCTGGTTGAATAACTGTGGGCAATTAATAAAAAGGCCTGGAGCCAAGAAATGTCCTATCTCTTTTTTGCAAAGCTCATTTACAGACACAGTGAGACAGGGACACTTTGGGGACAGCTGCGGGCTAGCTGTTGACAGTGAATAGAAATGGTCTGTGTATAGAGGCACGTACGGGGATGCAGATTTATGAGCTCAAGCTAAGGGTAAAATCGTGTTTCCTTACCACAGCTGGGTTTGCCGGCTGTGCTGCAGAGTCTGTGTCTGAATACGGTGGGACCCGCGCCAGATGCTGGGATTTATAGCGGTGCCACCAGAGGGTGCCCTAATAATGTTTAATGCACGCACGGCTCCGCATCGCGGGGTGGCGAGATGCCCTTGCGGAAAGGAGAAACCTGCCTTATCCTGGGCAAGGGGCTGACAGAGGCTGTGGAAATACCCATAGGCAGGGGGGAAAAAGTGAATTTTCCATTTGTTTTCCTTTTTGAATAAAGGCAGGGAAAAGATGACCGCTGTCTGCACCTTCTGCTCTCCACCTCCTTGGCTTGCTTGGCAGAAAAACGCCCCACCAGGGACCACTGAGCGCTGTGCTACAGGGAGATTGAAAACAACCTCCCCACGGGGGCCATGTGGGCACCGCTCAGGGAGCCCCTGCTCTGCTCTTGGTCCTTTTCTGTGGCGGATGCTCCATCAGTGAGTGGCCAAGTCCAGCCTGGGGCACTGAGCTGCTCCCTGCAATCTCTCCAGATGCTGAGGGAGCCGTGAAGCAGCCAGGCTTGGACCAACTGCTGGGTTTGGCAGTCCTGCACCGGTAGGCTCTTTGATTTTTCTGCCTTTGATATCGCTATCAGTGCTACTGGCCCTGCTGTGCAATAGCGCAACAAAGTCTTTCTCAGGGCTGCAGCTCAATTGTTTGCTGCACGTCTGTATGTGGCCATACATCTGTACGTGTGTACATCTGTATGTCCAGACACAGGAGGTATATGGGTCCCAGCCCAAACCTCATCAGTGGCGGCTTTGGCCCCTGCTTCTGTTCACCCATCACCCATGTGGCGGGGAAGCAGTGGGAGCTTTGGAGGCTGTTTGGGCTTGAATTGCTCATGTTTGTGTGTATTTGTGCACAGCTAAACTTTCAGGAAAGCAAAGCAAATGTGGATGTAAACCCAAATAAGAGAGGCTGGGCTGCACGTGCGTGTTGCCATGCCAAAGGGCTTCAGAGTTGGGGACACTTGCCCTGATGCAGAGAGGGGACAGTCCCTGGTCCTGCTGACTCCCGTCCTTCCGTGCAGTTTGTTAAACAGCACATCCCAACATGTTTGTCTGATTGATGGTCATTTATATACATAATTTCTTAACGTTCCTCTAGTGCTGCATGTTCAGTCGCAGTGCATGCTGCATTGGTCTGTGTTTGGGGATATACTGACCCCCCAGGTGGGTCCCTGTGGGGTTTTGTACCAGCTCTCTTGGGTCCTCATTGCTGCCAGAACCTAAAAGGAGGCAAAAGGAGGTATGTAGAACCTTGCCCAGGGCCAAAGGGTCTCTCGCCCTGTGGCACAGGCAGAGAGGTGTCAGGGCCCTCAGCGTTCAGTGGGGAGCAGTGCCAAGGCCAGGAAGAGGACACAAGCCCTGGTCCGATGATTCTAATGGGCAGATGGACAAATCTAGCCGGTGGAGATGATGGAGGATACAGAGAAATGGCAGTCCTGCCTTGGGCTGCTGCTGTGGGTTCCTGGGGCTTTTCCTGCCAAGGGACTCATTCCCTCAGGGCAGCAAAAACCACGCTCGTGTGGGTTTCTGCAAGGCAAGGGGCAGGCCTGGCTCCATCCCTGGTGCAGGGCAGCAGGGACCTCCCGTGGGGCTGGGGAGGGGGCGTCTCTGTGAGGCGATGGAGACCTCAGGTCCGTGGGAAGCAAGGATGCCTCCAGCATCCCGCATTGGAGAAGGGCCTCCCAAGGACCAAAACCTGAGGGATCAGGGGGTCTTAGCGCTTTTTGTTCAGCTGGACCCTGTCTGCTCACCTGGCCAGGGCTGCTGTGGAGGAAACAGGGTTTTCAGTTTCTGAAGAACCTCTTTGTTTCTTTCTCAGGTCTCTGAGACCTGGTTTGCATGAGGCAAAGTGTCCCCAGGCCATTTTGGATTCCCAGTGTAAAACTCCTGTTTGATCAAAAATAAAGCTCAAGAAGCCTCATTCATCTAAAGAGAAACTTTGTTCTCACTGCAGAATACATCAAGGCTCCTGCAGGCTGGAACAGTTGAAAAACCCCTTTGCAATTGGGACAACTGGGTAATGATACCATGGTGAGGAAAATCTAGAGAAGACACAAACTGTTAAACATTTTAGGATGTACTTACAATATTGTCTAATGAGTGTATGGTATATACACAGGAATATCTATACAGACTGACTATGCTGACTGTAAGAGCTTTGGACACCTCTCAGCCCCTATCCGACGTTACGAACAGAGTGCAGATACCGTCTGTCTGCTTTGACTCCCACAAAAGTGCGTCCCAGCTCTCCATGGAGGAGCATCATTTTGCATTAAGATGTCTGTGCTGGTCAAATGCTCAGCCTCTCGGCAATAGCATCTCCAGACCAACAACCGCTAACCTCATGCCTGAGGCTGCAGCTGCTGCAGCAGCTACTCTCTGGCCACGTCTCTTATCTTCAGATGCTGGGTAAAGGATTATATTCAATGTCACAAATAAGGACAAAGCTTTTTTCAGTAAAACTTAGTCATATTTACATATTTTTCATTATTGAATTTATCCATTATTGCTTTCCTGGAGTGTGATTTATTCCTTTGTGCACTGCTTCTTTCTGAAAACCAAAAGATAGTAGGGACTTACGTAGGACTAAGATGTGAGGCCATAGACTTAGACTGATTTCAGCCTTCACATGGACCATTGCTGCTCTCAGCCAGACAGTGGCATTTCTATAAAAAATCCCAATGTAAATATTTGTTCTAAATCAGGCTCTTTCTCTCCTTTTGCCTTGGCTGGACTATAACCAAGAGGGCTTATGAAATGCTCTATCATTTCAAGATTAATTGCTATTGAAAGTATGTGTGGGGTTGTTGTCTGCCCTGCACGCCTCCCCCTTGGGATAATCTCCTCTCAGTTTCGTTTCTTGTCTCAAATTCTTTCTCCCCAGACAGTGAGTTTTGCGAAGGCCAGACTATTTTTCTTCCCTACAAGCGTATCTCATTTGCTAGCCCTCCCTGCCCCATCAGCAGACAAACCAGGGGGCGTTGATGAAGGGAAATGAATATTTGCCTCCACTAACAGTTGGATTATTCCCACTTCTTAGATGCCACCTGTGTGACAGGGTTTGGTTTGCAATAAATACAGCCTGTGGGCTGAGCTGAGAAAACAGATTGCTGCACCACTATGTTAAATAATCATCATTAAAGTCTGGTTCATCAGAAAACTTTAGGCTGCCGTGGAGGTTTTTTGGAGGGGGGTGGTGCAGCTCATTTCCATGCCAGGATGCTGAAATCAGATTTTAATTTAAGTTTTGCTCACACTCTCTGTTGGTAGCACTGTCACCTGGGATCCGCAGGACTTCTCAGCCGCAGTTTGCAGGCAGGGTGATGGCAGCTGGCAGGGGTGAGAACCACCAGCACTCTGTTCCTGCTCCTCCATGGCTTGGGTTAATGCAGAAAAGGGGTTCTCACTGCCTGTCACTCTATCTTTTCTTTCTGTCTTTCCCCAAGCCCTCGATGCTGTGAGCAGTTTCAAACCCAGACTAAGCAAATACTCTAAGTTCAGCAACATTTTACGTTGCAAATCACCAGGCACGGACCTGTGTCCCACCAGTCGTGGCTTTGAAGCATCCACACGCATGCGATGCCGAAAGGTCCTTTTAATCCCTCTGCCCCTGCAGAGAAATGGCAGAGCTCCAGAGCCTGCATGAATGCAGTTTCACTGCCCTTCAGCCCTTACGGATAAGCAGACAAAAGTATTTTATCCTCGCAGTAGCTTTTTACATTTGGGATCAGTACGCAAGTCTAGTGTGCTGCTTCTAGCTGATTTATTTTTGCATACAATAAGAAAAATATCCTGAAGTTTTAATTCACCTTCTTACCCCAAATATTTGAAGTTTAACAAAATATTTGGGGTTTTTTTTCACTAAACATTGCACTTGTTGTGAGTATATCTACATTAGTCTTCTACAAGATCCATTAGCATCTGTGTATTTCCATGCCGTGTGAGAGGACTCAGCACGCTCATGAGCTCGAGCGGCGGCGCTTTCTTGGTCTCCTCTTCTTTGAAAACTGTGATTTCAGCCAGTTGAAGAAGCCACCTCTTGTTTTTAACTCAAACTCTACAGGGAAGTGGTCGCTCACCCCCAGTGCCTGCAAGACAACAGCATAGAGAGGTTGTGAGCCGGCTGCCCAGTCTGCTCTTTCCAAACCCTGCCCCAGGGGGTTTCACGGGGGCAGCAGGGAGGTGGATGTGCAGTAGTGGATGTGGAGGGGTGCAATGCGAGCATTGCATTACTTTGGGAGGATGCAACAGTTTTGTGGACAAGAGCATGTTCAAAACTGCCTGGATACCATCGAATTTGCGCTTCTGTGTTAGCCCTTGCCCCGCTGCTGCAGAGGCCATGCTGTGCCTACCTGCTCCTCGGTCATCTGAAAGTCCTTCTGGAAATGAAAGATGTTGACAGAGTGTGGCACGACGGCGTGGACGAGATTCTGCCCACTGACCACAATCCTGCAAGGAGCAAGGGAATGGGGTGCTGTTATAGGGTGCCCGACCAGCAGTAGCTATGCTACACTGAGCCAGTGGCCAGAGAGTTGGCCTTGTTGGAGTCACAGCTATGTATGGTTTGTCCTTTCCCAATGGCTGCCTACTTAGAGATGCCAGCACATGCTTTCTGCTGAGTTTGGCTGATTGCTTTCCTTGGGGAGTGAGACACCTAAATACCTTGGTGTGTGTTGGCCTTGGAAGCCAACATTAAATGACTTGTATCTAAACACACCCCAACTGTGCTGCAAAGTTCAAAACTGTACTTCAGATACAAAAATCATAGGACACCAAGGACTGGCATCTCAGTGAAGTCCTGCTTTGATCCGGAAGCTCGTTCTGCAAGAGGTTTAAGTCTTGACTTACTCTGGGCTCTGATAAGCTGATGTATTTATTGTCCCTGCTAAGGGAGCTGCAGGTAGCAGCAGGACTTGCTACGTGCCTGGGGAAGGCGAGGCGTCCCACCTCCTGAGCAGAACTGGATTTTGCATTTGTCAGTCCAAATTATGAATGCAAGAGCAAAAACCATGGTGCAAAGCCAGCATGGAGGAGGCAGCAGCACGTTTGGTCTAGGTCTCTGCAGGTGAGAAGTGTTGTGTAATTGCCTGTCATTTATCTCAACCTAAGCCGCAGCAATGGCCGATTCCTGCATGAAATCTTACCCTTTCTGCAAAACTGCTTGCCAACAAGCCTGCAAAGTGGTTTGTGCTCCTGACTAGAAGTATTCAGATCTCGTTTCCCCCTGGACACTGTTTTATCTTCAAAGGCCTCATGCGCATTTGCTTTATCTGACACACCTTTCCATATTTTTTTTTCTCCTTCATAAACAGGGAGCGGTTTGGCAGTGAACCCTCTACCTGTCATATGGGCAGCTTGTGCTTTCCTTCACTGTCGTGTCATTTTTGTCACCGATTAGCCAGACGAATTCGGAGTAAGTCCTCAGCCGGATGTTCTTCCACTGCTTTTGGGGAACGTAGCTACATCCAGCATTAAAGTCCCCCATGAAGATGAAGTTCTGGAAGGTAGGAGGGTTTTCAAAAGTAATCATGAGGACAGCTCTTCAAAAGAAGACCAGGAAGGACTTTTAGGGTGAACAGATGCTCCCAATAGCCCGTACAGCTCAAATAGTGAGCACTCATTGAGTGCAGTGGGGCCTCTCCTTTCTGCTGGGTGCACCACCAAGCCATGCTGATAAAACAGCAGTTTTATTGGGAGATCAGGTTTACCAATTAAAATGTGGAGAACTCAATGAAAATATGTCAAAGGGATTCTCAAAATGTGGGGCTTGTCATCAACAGTTTTAAGGTTATCAGGCTGTGAATAGTGAATAGCGTGCTAGGTGACTCAGTACCAAAGCTGCTCTTAGTAATGTAGATGTCGCAACTAACCTCGGTTTTCCAGCGCTGTTTTACATCTAAATACACATCATAGAGCTCATCAATCTCCCGTACTGCTGTCTCTGGTGTGGTGTGCAGAGGGATTACAGCAAACTCTCTGACAGCTTAAAATCAAGGCAAAAGAACAGGAAAGAATGTAATGGTTAAACACACGTTGAATCACAAAGAAACAGAGACTGGCTTGGAAGCAAGAAGGTTTTTCTGAAGAAGAAACAGCTTCTATTCTGGCTGTGGATCAGAGGTGTTTGCTGTGTAATTGCACAGTGCTCCCCGTCAGCTGCCCAGCTGACGCTGAGCTGCGATGCGGTTGGGTGCTGTGTCAGGGCAAGGCAAACCCTGCTCCGACACCCACAGCAGTAGCTGCTCCCAGGGCTATGCCAGCGGCATGGAGTGCACCCACTAAACCACTGACCGTGGTGACAGCAGAGGATTTCCTGGGGCTGCCGGCCACAGGGCTGCAGCACGCACCGAGCTGTGGGCAACGCTGCAGGCAGCAGCCCCAAAAGCAAACGCTGCTCTTCTAAGGAAATGCAGCATGGGGTCCGGATGCAGCCCCTTTCCCCTGCCCCCACCACGCGCTCGGGTCCAGCCGGCACCGTCTTGCTGTGAGAAACTCATCAGTGGGAGAACAATTTGTTTCTGAAACTTCTCACCGGTTTTTGGAGACTGGAACCAGATGGCAAAGGGCTCTCTGGAGAAGGCATCCTCATCCCCAGGCTGGGTGTCAGGGTACTGGTAGGTTTGTTTCACCGATATCAGATGTTGCCTGCAGCAGAATAAAGACGATAGGGGATATCACGCTCGTGGCTCACCAGGACGTGTCTAACACTGACTCTGTGCTCTGACCTAGACCCCAGGCCATGGTCTGGGACGGATACAGCCAGGCTGCTGGCTGTGCCTGGGGTGATCCCCACACCCAGGCACAGCCCGTCCCACCTGCACAGCCTGCATCTCTCTGGCTCCTTCGGAGCAAAGCCATCACCACCATGCCAGCCTGCCTCTACAGGGCTGCGATGTGGCAGGGTAAGGGGCCGGCTTGTTGGCGAGGGGGGTTTGCTCACCTGTAGATGAAGGCATACTGCTCCTTGTAGCTCCTCCTTCCCAGCCTCTCGCTGACCACGCAGCTGTATTCCTCCTTCGGCCCCTTCAGCTGGCTGGAAGGAGAGTGGTGGTCCTGAGTTTATGTCTGCATTCACAAGGGACTGGGGAAGAGGTAATTTTGCCTGTGCCTGAGGGTACAGGATGTTGCCTGCCTGACCTCAGAGGTGGACGGTAGAGACAACAAACCCTTCTCAGGACCTGTGATCTGGACCTGTGCTCCATCGCTGGCTCTTTCACTCTCCCCCCTCCCTGCTTATTGCAGCTTCTGTCTCTCTTTCAGCTGGGTCCCATGTCCATCCGGGCGTACGCTGCGCTCTCCTCTGGACTGTCAGTCCAGGCAGGCAATCCCCAACCTAAAGCAGTTCCTAACCCTGCAGAAAAGCAGCTGCCCCGCTGCAGCCTGGTGCTAGCCAGGCAAGGGCCTTTCCCTCCCTTGTGTTTTCCTTTGAGAATTAATCTTTAACAAGTTGAATCTAACTTGGTTATTTTGATTTAAAAATATGCATTCTACAGTGCTCTGGAGCTGGCTTTGCTCCTGGCCTTCAGCGAGGCTGCCAGAGCCTGGTCCTTCCTTGGCAGCTGGGACAGAACCCAGACCCTGAGTTTTCGCCCCGGTAAGGCAGCGCTGAGCAGAGCACGGGCTCTTGCCAGGCATCTTTCACAATATTTGCCCACTTGCCCATGGCCACCCTACCTGGTGAGCTTTTCCACCAGGAGAGGACAAACTCGGTTCTTGTTCTCCTTTATTTCCATCAGCAACATGATGTCACAGCGAGAAATGATCTGCAAGGGGAAGGAGCAGAAGCAGGTTTGCACATGGTGGGTTTTGAAGGATTAGAAAGAGGTTGGAAAGAAGTAGTTACTGGTGCAGGGGAAGTGCTTTGTGGAAGAAGTGGTGCCCAGCCTGGGGTCATGGGAAGGAGGCAGCGGCCAGAGCAAAGCCCTTCTGCTTTCAGAGCTGCCTCATGCCTGCACGGGAGCTGAGAGAGGGAACTTGAGAGCAGAGCAGTTTTGGGTTTGTTGAAAAACTTTTGTGCCTGCCCCTGAGGAGGAAGTGTGGATGGGAAGGGACAGCGAGAGCTGCTGCTGTGAGCCTGCTCTCCCCCTGCCACTGCTGGGGTCCTGCCCCCGGCCCCCCCCCCGGCCCAAGTTGCTTGTGCTTTTCTCTCCTCTCTGCCCCTTACAACGTATGTTCTCTTCTCTGCTTCAGACTGGTGCTGCACACGAGCATCCCAGCTCACTGGGTGCCCAGGTGGATGTGGCAGGAGGATTTAGGGGGCACTGAGGAGAACCTGTTTGTGTCTATCATCAACCCACTGCAACAGTTTCCATCCTTCTTCTGGTGTATATACCCCTCAGATCCTATCACTATACTGTGCCTTCTGAAAGCTGCGTGCGCTGTCAGCATTCGCCTGTCCCAGTTTGCTGCAAACCCCTCTGGAACTGCCCGCAGAGCCCAAAGCAACCCCCGGTCCCGGCACCTGTGGGACTGCAGCACTGCAGAGGAGCCGCAGGGTGCTGGGGAGCTGGGGGAAGGCTGCCCTAGCCTGGCTCAGCTCCCATGGCCAGTGCTGGGATTCCCCGCGGGAAAGCCCAGCTCAGCCCGAAGCCCATTATGCTCAGGGGCTTCCTTCTGCCCCTGGTTTTGTTGTTTTTCAAACTTTGTGGGTGATATTTGTGGAAAAACCCCCCTTTTGCCCCCTGAAACTTGTAAGAAATTAATATATTGCCCATAATTTAGTATATATTGCCCAGAGTGTTGACAGTATAGGAAGAATGATCCAGAAATGCAAACCCCTCTCCTCCAGCTGTTTGCAATGAAAGGATTAAAGCCCAACTAAACAGTGGTGTTCCTCACTGCTGCTGTTCGGCACATACAGACAACCCTCTAACGTCAAGCAACACATCCTCCGTTACTGTGGCGTCTTGGAGGTGACTTGCAAAATCTCTTAAGTCCAAAACGTGGTTCTTTTAAAAAGCTGAGTTATCTTCAGCTGCTGCAGAGGAAGACTGATGGTGAGGGTTTATTTACATAAATTAGCAATCAGGCTCTTCAGTTTTGTACCACCATCTAATATGATACTCTCTGCTGTCCTGAGAATACATTTAATAAGACAAGAATATTTCAGAATAATTAGCACATAAGCAGGGTAAATAATGTATCACAAAACAAAGCTCTGTGGATTCAAAGTGAAAGTTATTTTTACTGTGCACAGAGGTCTTCCTCCTTTCCTAACTCCATTTCCAAAGGAAAGAGCTATTTCTGTTATTTTCCCATGCAGGCCAAAATAACATCGAACACCCTGCTCAACCACAGGCTGGTTTCTACTTTAAGAGTATGAAATTATTTAAGTTATTACCTCTTCTTTTTTTACTTGAAATTCAACTGTAGAAAATAAATAAAGTGTAAGATTATGTAGCTAAGAAATCCTCGGACAGCTCAATGTCTGTCTCATCCAGGCAAATGAACATACCTTTACCACAGCATCGACGACTTCAGGTCTGGCTAGTTTTGTTTCTCCAAAAGACCTCACGTTGAAGGAGCAGATTTTTAGGCTCAGAGATGGGTTGTAATGGAAGAGCAAAAGCAAGATGAAGAGCAACATCTTCAGGGACTTGGACAAAATGAGTCGCTGTGAGTGTGGCTATAAATATATATATGTGTGTTTGTGCATCCGTCCCCCTGCGGCCAGCTGGGAGGTCAAACTGAGCAGTCAGCTGTGTCGATCACGAACATGAACAGGAATCACCATTTCCTCCTTTCCCTCACTTCCATCTCCCAGCACGAAGCAGCATGGAGACTTTCAACTTCTGCCTTGAGGGAAAACTGGCTCTTCCGAGCTGACCTCTGTATTCTGGAGGAGCAACTGGTCTGCCAGATCCCAGCATCCCTCCCCAAATGGAGTCACCGGCTGTGGGATGTCTGTCATGCCTGGGCACCAGCCGGGACCATCCCAGGCAGTGCCAGGCCAGGACTAGGCTCCCTGGGCCGCCCCAGGTGAGACGTCAAGAGCCTGCAGGACCAGGAGGTGGATGGAAAGCAGCGGTGGGAAGAGATGGTTTTCTGGGGGGCACTGGTGGTGGGCACAAGAAACCCCAGTGAAAAGCAGTGGTGGTGGGACACCCTGGATATGGATGTTTTGACCATGTCCGTGTTTTGTTCTGCTTTTGCCTTGGTTGGAAAACCATGCCATGAGAAAGTGATAATCCATCCAGCGCTCCAGGCCGCATGCTTTTACCCACTTCTGCCTTCGCCCAGAGCTGTGATGTGCCCTGCTGCAGGACAGTTGCTGTGGGATGACCACATTCATTTGCCCACAGTTAACAGGGCCCACTGGCTCAGCTGCCGCAGTGCGGCCTTGGGGAAGGAACACGATGCCCCCAGCGCTGCCCCCCAAACTCCTGGCCAGGTGTCCCCAGCACACCAGTCTCAGTCTAGTGACCCAACTGCGTGCATGTGGGTCTGGCTTGTGCCGTGTGGCGGAAGGGGACACACGAGTTTGGCCAAGATGACGCTGGTGTGCGGGTGCTGCAGCTGGGGTGGCTTTTGCAGGGAAACCATCCCCCTGCCCTCCCTTCGTCCTCAACTGTGTGCCAGCCCTTGGCTGGAGATGCACTTGTTGGCCCATGATCGGGTATAATGGCAGGAGGTATAACAAGAAGTCAGGCTAAATGGTGTCTTCAGGTGTCTTGGATTTTTCTCCCTGTGCTTGCAGGGTGCTTTCACATCCTCTCACCTTTTCCTGAAAGCAGCCACGAAGGCTGCTTTCACCCTGCTGCCCTGCCTGCACAGCCACCCATGCAGATCCAGATCCAGAAGCACCAGTGCACGGCTTCCGACCCTGTCTAAAGTCAATTAAACAGGGTCAGATGGAGCTGGCACAAAACACAGCACATGGGGGGCTCCCAAAAATACAGCACGGCAGACCTCAGTGAGATCCCAGGCAGCTGTGCCTCTCCAGGGTGCACGCTGCGAGCGCAGGAACAGTCACCACAAATCCATTTTGGGTAGACAGGGATTTGGAGTAACTGCTGCTAGCAAGTGGGTGCTGCCATGCTGCCCTGGTGTTTGCTAGTGAACACAGGTACTCGGGGAGCAGGCGTGCGACCCTCCAAAATAGCAGGGTTTGTACAGTGCTTTCTCTCCGCTGGGTCTCTAATGAGCCAACCTTGGGAAGGACAGGCTCTGGAGGAAACTAATAAAGAGGGAGGGAAAGCGACAGCTTTAGGGATTGTAAATCTCCTGCCTGACCTTGCTAAAACTAGCGTGAGCCAAGGGCTTGCGAAGGCGGCTGCAGCTTCAGGGTCAGAGTCATCAAAACCTGGAGCTCCTCCAAAACCAGGCTCGCTTTGACTACCCTTGTGTCAAAAAGCAAATGGTTGTTGTGGTGCCTATGAGGGCCTTAACCCTGAACTGCAGGGACCCAGCTTCGTCAATGCAGTGTTTGTCCACAGGACTGCTTGCTTACCAGTCCGTCCCCTCCGCCCCAGGCGTTATCAGCAGGACAGGCAGAGCCACCCTCCGCAGAGACAGGCAGCAGTGAGGTGACCTGCAGGGGAACGCAGGGAGCTCATGCTCCTTTCTGCGCCGCTTTATCTCTCTGTTTACTGCACTTTCTGTGCATGTACTCTCTGCTCCTTATCAGGCCATAAAACCCACTTGATGCGGGTTTGTGGACTCTGCCAGTTCAGGGCTGTCCTGGTCTTGCACAACAGGGGTGAAGCTGCTGGTGAAGCCACCCTGGGTTGGGTTTTTGCCCCTCCTCTGAATGGTGCTGGGTGATGGACACTACGCTACCTCCAGCTGAGCAGCACCTGCAAGACGTTCCCTAATAAAGCCCCTCATCAGCCTCTCCCTGCTCCCAGGGGGAAGAGGCAGGTGATGAGGCTGTAGGCAATGCTAAAGCCAGCTTGTGCAAGAGCTTAGAGCAGTGAGTAGGTGCTGCCTAGGTCCTGCCTGCTCCTCCTGGGGGTCCTTCAGCCAAGCTTTGCTGAAAGCCTGTGCTGGGTGCAGGAGGGCTGTGGCTGGTGCGTTGCTACCTCTGGAGCAGTGATTCAGCCCTCTGTCATCTTTCTGCTCCCAAGAAGGTGCTGGGGGATGTGCGGGGTGGGATGTGTCCCCATATCGTATGCCTGCTTAGGGCCCCAATGGGACAGCGGGGGAGTGAGGGACTGGCAGCAATGTGGGGGTTCCTCCTCTCCCCTCCGGCGCAGCCGCTTCCTTTCCACCGCAGCCCTGGCTGCCTCACAGCGGGGGCATCCACAGTCTTGTTTTTGCTGGCAGAGGTGGACTGAGAGGATCTCTGCCTTTTCCTGTGCCTCTCTGGCAGGGTTGCAGGGAGAGGCTGTGGGCAAGCCCACATCCCCTTCTGCTCTGACAGAGGAAGCCTATTCTGGGCTTGAAGGGCAGTGTGACTCATGGGGTGCTCCATGGGGGGGCGCACCTGTGGGGCATGAGGTTGCCCTGGGGCTTTGCTCGGCACCTGAAAATAACACTGAGGCTTTGCTTCCCCTCCTGTGGGCAAAACCTGGTGTCTGGTGTGCTGGTCGGGTGTGCAGCACTGCTGGGGACACCAGCGCTGCTGTGCATCATTTGCAAAGGGTGCAGAGCCTGCCTGAGCTCCTGCCTGTCAGGGTGTCCCTGCTGCCCTGTTCAGCACCCCTGTAAGCCTGTCCCCCAAAGGGGAGCGTGAGGCTCTGGGGAAGCACTGGCAGCGTGGGCAGAGGGGGGTGGTGGGGTGTGAGGGGGCGGTGCGGGGACTGGCACCTCCAGGCTGGTTCTCCCCAGATGCCACCACAGCTCTGTTTGCTGGACAAGGGGGCCACATGTTCCCCTTCCCACGTGCCAACTTTAAGGTGTAAAGTGTTTCTTAATTTTTATCATTTTTACCCAGATTGCAGCTCTGTCAACATCTGCTGCAGTGAGGGTAGGTCTGGGGGAGAAGCAGGAAAGGCCAGCCCCAAAGTCACCAATGTCACTGTAAAAGTAGGTTCCTTAGGGGATATGAAATGACTTTTGGGCTCTCAGTGACCTTATCGCAACCATTGGGCAGAGTATTTTTATCAGTCTCCTGGAATTTCAAGTTAATAAGTAGCAAAGCACTTGGGCCATTTTGTAATGCTAAAGTTCACAACCGGGCTGCAGACTGAATATGGTCATTTGGGAAGTGGCTTCAGTGTCAGTCTAATGGTGACAAGTGTCCTGGTGTGACCCTCTGGAAATTCAGTATAACTGAGGGCGAATATATGTGGTGTGCAAGATACATGATATGTTTTGAATCAATAGGGCCATCTTTGATACTTAATCTTTAGTTCTGGAAGGCATGTGTTCTACTTAATAAATTACTGTCAGGGCATAATTCCTTTGCTTGTACGGGACTCTGGTAGGGTTTTCTTTTTCAACTTAATATGTCAGTGTTGTTCAGGTAGCGGTTTAAAGCATGAAAGCCTGCCCGCTAAAGCAGTTCAAGGAAAAATGCCTCATCATGTTTTCAGTTTCTTGAATGAGGCCACTTAGCTGAGACATAGGAAAGCATGCAGTAATCTGAAATAAAGGCTTTGATGCATGATGATTAGACAAGGCTTTGACATTATCCCTCCATGAAGGTATTTCAGCCACAAAATAAGGAGGTTTTTGTGACAATAAGTACACCCTTATTGTTAGCAGTTAGAGATGTAATTAAAATGTGCGTAATATGTGTATTAACTTTGAGTATAGTTAAGAAAGTATTAGTTAAAGCTGTTAACAGGCAAGTAGGTCTTGCTTTATAACGCTTTAAAAGCAGGAGCAAGTGTTCCTGCGTTTGTCCCAGGTTGTGCAATGAAGCCACTGAAGTGTGACCGGGTGGCTGCCCAGCATGGTGCCCAGAGGCGTTATTCACCCCTCACTGAGAGCTGCTGTTTACAAACCGGGGTGAGCTGAAATATTATCCCTGCCCTGGGGCTGAATTTTGGCAGCAGTATGTCATTAAAGATGCTCTCTGCTCCAGGCATGGCGAGGTGTTCCTCAGCAGCAGGTCCCACGGGTGGGCCGTGGGGCCATGCTGGGTTTGTGGGGCACCCACTTGCCCCGGTGCTCTCCCATGTCCGTGATTCCCTGGGGATTGCTCACGGCATCGTGCCACAGGGCCAACACTGCATGAGTGGAAATAGATGAGGACGGGTCATGTTGGGAAGATGATTCACTTCACCAAAGCAGTATGCCGTCACTTGTTATGGTTGCAAACAATCCCACCGTGCTCTCTGGGGATTCATCACTCAGCAGTGGAAAATAACATGGAAGCCTTTCATCTTGTGGAGCAACACTGCTCCTCAGCTTGGTGAGGTAGAAGCTTCAATTCTCCATGGCTAATCTGGCCTGAATCCAGCCAGATCTTCCACCTTCCTATGGAGAACGAGGAAGTCTATGTGAATGTGTCACTGCCTCCTTTCTGGGGACAAAGGACAGGTAATTCTGAGTATTTTTAAATTTTTTTCTTTCCTGTGGCTCCTCTGATTTAGAAAGATGTTTTGTTTCTAACTGGATCATAAGTCATCCTCTGCCCTGCTCACAGCATCAAAGCTGTGCTCCTATGCTGGTGGGAAGCCCGACTCCTGATGCTGGCATTAGGAATGAGAAATTTTCAGCTGATGGCCACGATAGCTGGCAATGGGCTCCAATGCCAGTGGCCTCAGGGGGTAATGTGGGAGCGACTCAGTCCTTGCCAGCTGCCGCAGCTGTGTAATAAGCTGAGGCTGTGGGCTGAGAGGAGAAACAAAATGCATGGGGCAGGTCAGTGCACGTGCTGGCCTTTAATTTGAGCTTGTCACGCTACAGCCGCTCAAAAAGGGCTTTGCAGGGCCCTCAAGGAGGTGCACAGGGAGCTGCTGGGGCTTCCCCTCAAGCCTGGGGCTCATCTGCTCTCTGCGGGGACAGGGAGCCCAGCTGTGCCCTGTGCTCCCCCATGACTGCCCGTGCCACCCAGAGAGGCCAAGGTCTCCTCCGCTCTGCTAGGACAGAGGAGCAGCCTTGGCCTCCACCCAGAAGATTCATCACAGTGCCTTGCTGGGGCCGTGATCTGTTGAAGCTGTGGCCTCATCCCAGCAGTGACAGGCTCAGGAGACCCCTGGAGATCCCTCCTTTCCCCATCGCTACCAAAGAAGACACCTGATGACCCTTCCCTGTGGCTGCATGCTGAGATTGCAAGAGCAGGTTCCCTAGTTAGCTCATGCCATGTTTTGACATAAAACCACTGCAGGTGTCTGCTTTGGCTTCTCTATTTTAAAAGCCATCATTTGCTATGACTATTTCCAGAGGCGTTCCTACCAGGTGGCCTGGAATAACCAGCCAGTGGGTAATCCATCCCGGGCATGAGTCAGTGCTGCCCTGCACTTGTCCTGTGGGAGTCTGGGGTCACGAGTGAAAAAGCTGAACAAACAAATACGACTGCAAACAATGTTTAGAGGCTTGTGAAATACTGCCAATGTCTGCTTACATCACCTTAGTGGAAGCTCATCTTTGATTAGCCTAGCATGACTGGGATGCTCTCCAAACAAAACCCCCAAAAAGCTGCACAAAAGGTGCCTTGTCTTCACCGGGCCACCTAAAAACCTCAATTTTGGTTATAAATCTCTTCTGACAGCTCGTGTTATCAAAAGCTTTTCGTTATTGTAGTAAACTCTGAGCTGGAAAGCCCTTTATGCCAGTTCTCTCGGTTCTCCCGGACTGCCAGACCAAAGGGACATCCTTTATCAAAGCACAGATGTGGTGAGGATTTGACCCAATTTGCTTGCTTTTACTCAGGAGCTGATCTCATTTCCAATTTAATTAAGTTTTCTCATATTTTGGGGCATATCTTAAAGGTGCATACCAAGCTGACTTGTGACCCAGAAGGAAAGAAAGTAAATTTGCTTATAGCAAAAGGATTTAGATGGCAGTTTTAAGAAAAATCAGAGCAGATTCTAAATGGAGGTTGAAATGTAGCTCTTGAGAGCAAACAGTGTCATATCTTGGGAAGAGAGGGCAGGTAATAGGCTTGTAACCTAAATGGCAGGCTTAAAAATCCTACTTCAGGTGTAAAAGAATCAGTGGGATGCTCTGATTTCAACCTTTGTGCCCTTCCCATGCGGAAATGTGGCAGAGCTCTGTGCTCCTGGATCACAGCCCCGTCCCAGGACCTGGGAAAGGGACAGACCTCCCCCACCCCCAAGCGAGGGGGCTGTGAGATCTCTGTGTGGGGTGCAGCGCTGCATTCCCCTTTGTATCTCTGTGGCAGTCGTACCGCACCCCCTTTTTGTCCCTGTTGTAACCCCTGGTGTACCCACCCTGTATCTCCTTGTTGTAACCCTGTTGCAGCCATACGACATTCCCTTTTTTTATCCCTGTTGCATCCCCATGGCAACCCCATTGTACAACTTCTGTAGCCTTGTTGCATCCTCCTTCTGTCCCTGCTGTGTCTCCTTTGCACGCCCCCTTACATCCCTGTTGTACCCCTGTTGCAGCTTCATTGCATTCCTCACTGTACCCCCTTGCACCCTGTTGTATTCCTCCCCTTGCACTCCCTGTTGCGTTGCCTCTTGAACTGCTGCATTGCATCCCTGTTGCAGCCACGTTGCATTGCCTCTTGCACCCCTAACTGGAGTGATATTGCATCCCCCTAGGCATCCCCACTCTATCCCTATACAGCTGCCTTGCATTCCTCCTGCAGCTCTGCTGGATCTCCCTTGTACCCATGTTGCAGCCTCATTGCAGCCCCCTCCCACCCTGTTGTATCCCCTTCACGCTCCCTTTGCCCCCCATTGCAGCCCCCTTGCCCCCTTGTCGTACCCCCATCGCAGCCTCTTTGCATCCCCCGCCACTCTCCTGTTGCATCACCCCTTGCACCCCTGTTCTTATCCCCCTTGCGCGGGGTGCGTTGCAGTGCCACCGCGGCCACCTCGCAACCCCGTGGAAACCCCGTTATGTCCTGCAATTATACCCCTGTTACACCCCACCTCGCACCCCTGTTGCATCCTATCGCACCCCCCATTGCAGCCCCCCCGCACCCCTGTTGTACCCCTCCTTGTATCCTCATGGAAGCCCCATTACATCCCCCCTTA
>WEKW01008490.1:149391-192441 GCA_013389905.1 Sula dactylatra
GCCCCTGCCGGCTCGCCCCTGCCGGCTCGCCCCTGCGCGTTCCCAGCCCGGGGAGCAGCAGCGGCGCTGCGCGCCGGCCCTGACTCTCCGGCTCACGTTTGTGAGCTGTGATGCATAGGTACAAACGGGTCAGAAACGCACGTTTTGTGAAATGGCACTGCAGAAATAACGATCTCGTTTCTGCCTTCTATAAATAAATGAAGGTGAAAGGGTACTTTTCCTACTCCCAGCCCTCCGGAGGCTGGATTAAGATCAGGAGAACTGTCTGGCTGATGGACAGAGATCTTTCAAATATTAATAAATGTAAAATTATAACTTCACTGTCACTGTCATCTTAAAAGATCATGCTGCAAAATATAACAGGAATTGTAATGTTAGCTATGTCGTCGTTTATGGTCAATATTATTTTTCTGGCTGTTGAGGATGCCGAGGGGGAGGCGGTTGCCAAGGGAATTGGCTTACTTGCATTTTGGGGTTTTTTTTCTTGCACAGTTAGCGGTGTGAGTCAGGGTTTCTGGGGGCCCCGTCTCAGCCACTGAGGCCCATCAAAGCCCCCTGTTTCTGCAGTGGGATCTTAAAAATGGTTAATGTCTCTTCTTTTTAAGTTCTTAAAAAAAAAAATTAAAGTATGCCTGAATGTGCTGCTTAGCCTTCAGCTATTTGGAATTTTTAAACCTATTGTCGGTCAGACTTGAGCTGGTCTGGGAGCAGGGAGCAGTAAGTGAAATGCCGAGCACAGGCAGCCCTGGTTTTGCAGCCCAGTCCCGATGAGCACAGCCTGACCTTTGTGCTTGAATTTTGGCACGTCTGGTCAGTGAGCGCACACGTGTGATTCCTGCGTTGTGAAAATCCTCCCTGGCCTTGCATGGGGCTGCCCAGTGCATTAGCTGCTGCTCTCCCCTTCCCGGCTGAGCCCCTCTGCCTTGTTAAGGCTTTTGTGCCACAGCCCCCCAACACGCTCCCCCAGCTCCCCCTTGCTAGCTCTTGCCCTATCAGAGGGGTTGGCTCTGAGACCTGCTCTATGAGAGATGCTGATCCTGGTGAAAAGCCTCCAGGTCTCTCTGGGTAACAAACCCAGCTGCTTTCACATGTCTGGGATAGCTTTTTTTTTTTTTCTGAGCTAAATACAGTTTTCTGATCCTGCACACTGGGGTCTGCTGCTGCTGCTGCATCTGACAGGGGGCTTGGAAAAAACCCAACATATACACCTGAGTTGCACTGTTGGGTCTTCTCCAGCCTCCCTGGTGTGACCCAATGAGCTTGAAAGAGGAAAAAATAACAATGTGGATTCAAACCTTGCTCACAGTAATTTATTGTCTGGTGGCCCTGGGGACTGTCATCAACATGCTGTCCTCTGTAGCAACCTGCAGCCCCCTCCCGCCTCTTGCCCCCCCCCAGTCTGCAGGTGGTGAGGTACCTGCTTGAATTTGGTGCAGGGGAGGAAGTAGGAGGCAAATGGAGACATGGAGCCTCCCCTTAGCATCTGTCTTTGGTCCGACCATCCCGTTACCTGGGGTGGCTGGTCTGGGGGGCTCCTCCCAGATGGGACACAGGGGCTGCGGTGGTTAGTGCCTGTGGCTCGGCTGCCAGCATCCTGTGTGGCATCCTGTGCCCTGCCGGCTGTGCAGCTCGCTCAGCCTTATCACCACCGTGGTGATCACACAACATTTATCAGTGATGTCTACAAGTTGACTTTTGAGGTACTTGGAGATCCTTCTAAGAAGGCAGTAGCAATGCTTGGGGCTGTTGGCTGTGACTCTTGATCACCGGGTGCTCAAAATGATGGATGAGCTGTGGTCTGAAGTCTTACAGCTGGTACCACAGTGCCTGTTTATATTTTTAAGCCCATGATGTCTCTCCAGTTGGTAACAAAGGACTGTGCCAGGGTCTGGGGCGATGCTGCCTGCTCCCATCCCTGGTGCCGGTGTGGCAGGGAGGGTGCATGTCCCTTGGGAAAAGCACCGTTGCAGGGGGTTGGAAGTGCGGGTGCTCCCATGTGGCTTTGGGGAGCCTGTGTCCCTGCAGCGCTACTGGGTGCAAGGGTGGCTTTATGGGGGTGCTGGCGGGCAAGGGTGATGGTTGCTGTCCCCAACCGTGTGGCTGGGCCTGCCGGTTTCCTTTCCCGCCGCCTCCATCAGGGATAACTATAAAAACTGGTGGTGATGCTTTGCCCACACAGAAGGAGGCTCGGCTATGCAGCGGGGCTCCCCGAGCATCCTCCCCACCAGGCACCCCCGGCTGACGGGGCCCCGAGCGGGGCTTGCCAGGTGTGTGTGGCCAGCATTGGATGCTGGGCTCATGTGGTGAGCGGCAGCTGCCATGGCCCTGCCGAAACCCTCCGCACGCTGGGGCTGGGAGCCCCCTGGGGCACACCCAGCCCTGCGGCTGTGGCAGGGGGGATGTCTCAGGGATTTTCTGGCTCAAAGCAGCCCTGGGCACTCATGCAGGGGGCTCTGGTGTTCCTGCTGTGCCTCCGGCTTGAATTTCCACAGCCAAAAGCTGCAGGCAAGTTCAGGCCAGCGTTTTACTGCCTCTCTAGTAATTTCCTGTGGCTGCGCTACACTTCAGCCTGACTTGCAGAGGGGAGGCTTGGGAGGGCACTGAGAGCGCTTGGAAAATTACATTTAAGATGAAGAGGAAGGGGATGGGAAGCAGCTTAGCTGGCTTTGTTCTAATAGCTGTAATCACCCAAAGCGTAACCATGAGCCTTTCACTGGGTGCTGCACAGCCCTGCCACGGTGGGGGCTGCTGGCAACGGCTCTCCCTGCTGCGCTGCGCTGGCTTTCGCTTCATCTCCGATGGCAGCTTGCACTTTGTTCCTGCTTGGAACAAGTGCCCTGTTTGGCTTTATTGCACAAAAGACCATATTTACATAAACAGGGGAAAGGCTAGTCAGAAGGTAAAGATGAGGGGTCGTGAAGGGAAGCCAGTGGCTTAAATAACCCAAACTTGCAGTCTCACCCAGCTACCAAGTCTGAAAGGAGGAAAAAAAAGCAGGAATGCGATTTTAAGCTTTTTTTTTTTTTTTCCTCTTCCAACAGTGTTTTCAGACTCCGACGCTACCCACAGAGAGCAGGACCTGTGCCGAGAGGACAAGGGGATCTCTGCAAAGTAAGCCAGGCTTTTTAAAGGCTTTCTCCTTGTTTTGCTTTCCAAGAGTGGCCTGCGCTTTTCCTGTGCTTTCTCCTAGCTGCAACCTTCTCTTGTTACTGGTCACCGATGGGGATGATGGTGATGTTCTGTGCTTAATTTCTTCCCTATTTTAGTAACATAGCAAAAGGCAGCAAGTGCTCTCAGGTGGGCTCCCATGCAGCCCTGCTCTCACGTACAAGGTTTAGCTGTTGCACAAAGTGTTTGTCTATGAACAAGCCATGCAGAGATCAAAGATCTTTCTGCAAAATATTAATTAAACAAATAATGGTGTATTGCTGAGGCTTGAAGAAGGAAATGAGGTTTAGCGTTTTAAGGAAGTGCCTGGTGGAAATATTTACAGTATTTCTCAAATTTCAGTTATTCTTGTTTTCCCTGGAGCAAGAGGGAAAACCTGGCTCTTGCTTCAGAGGTTCTGTAAACTGCTTTTCTTGGTTGTGTGTAATGTGTGGGTTTGATGTGATCCCGTGTGACGGCGTTGGGGGGAGAGGGGATGTGACTGTGGCGATTCGGTTCCTGCTTCGTGGCATAACATATAACATACCACAATTTGCCGTGAGTCTTGCAGGAAACGGGAATAAATCTGCCTGTCCTGGCACGGAGAAGTGTGGTGGTGATGATGGGGGGGATGGCTGGTGGGAGAGCAGGCACTGGAAACATCTTGCTTTAGAAAGGTGTGACAAAAGAGCTAGCGCTGAGGAAAGGGCGAGACATAAGTTGGTTAGCAGCAGGAGTTAGAGGAGATGTGTGTGAGACAGGGTTTAATCTCTTAATGACAAAAATATATCCCAGCTGCCTGAGGTGGGGCGAGTTCAGGGACGAGCACAGTGTTGCGTGACAATTCACCCTTGCACCCTGTGTCCTCCACCTGCTGCCCCTGCGGATTGTCCGAAGGATGACTGGGAGCTGGGATGGGACCTGTGACTGACAGCCAGTGCAAAATGCCTGTGGGGCAGGAGCAAGGACATGGGCACAGGGATGAATTTGTCTCAGATAAGGGCTGGTCACCAGAGCACCCTGCCAGGTTGTTTCCTTCAGTTCCCAAGGCCATTAATAGGCTCTGCTCCCTTGATTAGTTGGTGCCTGTGCGGAGCAGTAATGAAAGCCGGGCTCAAGCCATCAATTCTAGGTCAGTGGTTGTGTGCAGGGGGAGGGGAGCCGGAGCTGGACACTTGCCTCCAAATAGCAATGTGGAGCCTGTGATAAGGCAGGCCTGCCTGCACCCATCAGTGGGGAAAGGCTGCCTCCACCCATTTGGGTGGGGAAGGGGTGGCTCTGCTTTCCCCGTCTGCAAAGTGCCCCAAGGGCCATGTGGCATCCCATCACGCCAGATGTGGTCTGTGCCTGTTAGGAGACCCACTGGCCATTTGAGATGTGCTCTCCTGAGAGGATAACATTGCAATAATTAGATCCATTAAGGAGCCAGAAGAAATAATCAAGTTTTAAAACTGGAAGAGACTTTGCTGTGCTCCTGAGCAGTATCCTTTGCCTCTCTCAGAGCTGCCTTCCTTTCTCCCTGGCAGCAGAGATCTCATTTAACATCAGTTTGTCAACATTTCTGGTGTTTAACCTCTGATCCTTCCCTAAATGCGAGCAGGTGAGGCTGGGCAGTGAAGAGCAGCATGGACCTGGATGTGCTGAACATGTTTGTCATCGCCGGTGGCACCCTGGCCATCCCCATCCTGGCCTTTGTGGCTTCCTTCCTGCTCTGGCCCTCAGCGCTCATCCGCATCTACTACTGGTGAGTTCATTAGCCTGGCTGCTCTCATTTTAGTGCAGGGGTGGAATTACTGCTGGTCCCCAGCAGGTCCCTGCGCCCTCGCACACGTACAGGTGCCCAAAGAGCTGGTGGGCAGCAAGGTGGCGCGGACAGAGGTGGGTGTTCCTGCCCATGGTGGCGATAGGAGCAGGTAAGGTGTGGTTTTCCAGGGGCTTACTGGCTGTGTGTAGCTTTAAGCATCTCTGGGAGACGAAAATGTCATTTTCTCATTGCTTTTTTGCTGCTGAGGCTTATGTCTGTTGGGGCAGCCTCAGCTGGGCTGCACGACATCTCCAAACCTTTCTGGGTTGTTTCCCCCAAGGATGGGACTGCAGCTGGGAAAAGCATCGCTTTTGCTGCCTGTCCCCCAGCCTGGCAGCCCCGGCAGGCTGGTGACCTCCTGCCTTGTCAATGCAGCCATTGGCGTGGGTGTCCTCAGCTCTGCCACGGCTCCCTGAGCTCACGCACTCCCTCCTGGTTAACAGCCTGCTCAGCAGGCAGGGACTTTTCTCTCGCTGGTAGTTAGGGATGAGGCTTTTCTCATTCTCTCCCTCTCTTCTGGGCTGGAGCATCAGAGAAGATGGAGTGATGCTTTTCCTGACGCCCTTGCATCTCATCCTCTCTGATTAACAGCAGGCAGGCACTACATCCTTCTGTCCTCATCTGTCCCTGGAAATCAGTGATAAGCATGCTGGTGGATTTCCTGTCTGGGTTTGTTGCAGAGGAAAGCTGGAATAACACTCCCTTCAGAAGCCAGGGCAGCATCTGATCACCCAACATGGGCAGCAGCAGGCAGCGTGGCAGGCTGCCCTCACATGCCACTGGCAGATGGTGGCTCCTGCGGTTTTGCTCACGGGGTGTTTCCAAATAAAAGTGACCTCATGTGAGAGGAGGACGTTAACTCACCCCAGCACTCAGACGCAGCAGCATGATGAAGCCTGTTTTTCGAACAGCGCATTTATTAGCAATCTTTTAATCACAGCACCTGGGGGCTGACGGAGGGGAAGGAGAATGGGATGAAAACCCCAGCGGCAGGATCAGCACGAGAGAGAATTTACTCCTGTTGTGCATCACGTGGAGACTTGCAAGGCCAAATGTTGCTCTGCGGTGTGACAGCATTCTGCCCTGGGGATGTCAGGGCTGGTGCCCAGGGACAGGTCCAGACAGTACCGGGTTTCTCAGTCAGAGGTTTTTTTTTCCCTTTGGATATACGAGCGGCTGGTGGAAGCCAGGGAGGACCCTGATGGGCTCAGGTTCAGAGGAGGATCAGCAGAGAAACGCTGCCATGCCAGAGCAGAGCGAGTGTGATTGGGGCAAAGCCTTCAGAGGGATGCAGGTAGGGGTGGCAGGACAGGGCAAAGGAGGTGAAAGGGGCTGATGCTGGGGAGCTTTGAGGAGCTGGGCTGAGTGGGAGGTGGAGAAGAGCCTCCCTCCTTGTCCTTTGGGGTTGCAAATTAGGGGCTGTGTGAAAGTGCACTGTGGGTAGGTCCGGCTGAGGGAGGGAGCATGTGAGCAGAGATCACATGGCTGTTTTCCTTTGAAGGGTGTAAGTGCCCCCATCTCTCTCTCTTCCAGCGTTTCTGGTAGCATTGGCATCTTGCAGCAGTGTCTGGAATGCTCTGTGTTTCATGGGCACCTCGTTTCCTAGGGACAGTGGGTGAGAAGAGTAGGTTTGCCCTTTACTCTTCCTTTACTATTTGCTTCTTCCAAGTTGGATTTTTTTGGGGTGAAATCATTGTGTTTCCCCATCAGCAGAAGCAGGAGAGGGGGCAGGCAGCATGCCATGCTGCCCCCACCTTTCAGCCCCATGCAGCTCCAGCTTTGTGGCACCACTCCTGGGAGGTCCCCAGGGACACTTCTCCCACCACTCGCTGCCCCCCTCCTCCTCCTCGCTGCTGCTCTGCGAGTCCTCAGCTGGCGCGGCCAAGGGTCATGCAGGGTCCCTATCGCTGATGGCCTCACTCCCTCCCCTGCTGCTAATGCCCTCCCTGCCGAGCCTGACGTCTCGGGCTGCCCCGCTGACCCTGGCCGCAGAGCCTGCCTGCTCTGCCACTAGGGGTTAATCCGTTTAGCTGCTGCCACTAAGCATGTTAACAACTTCCGAGGGATCAGTTCAGCTTTGCACAGATTATTTTGCCTTCTGCCGAATTGATCCATCAGGATCAGTTGCTAAAAATGTTATCATCTTCCCCATCAGTAGTTTACACCAGCGCCTTTGAGGCGAGGACTCTTAAGACACTTATTCAGGGAGAAATTCACCTCTCCTTGTAGGACCAGCACAGAGCCGAGATGCTGCTTAAGTCCCACTAACTCCCTCCAAAAAGGGATTATGCTAAAAGAGGATTGCATTATGCATAAGCTTTGAGTGGGCAGAGAGCTAGGACAACCCAGCAGTGTTGGTGACCTTGCTCTTAGGTCTGAAATAAATTCTGATATTGCATATAAAAGTATTTGCCAGTGTCTTGGCCACCAGGAGTAGCCCAGTGGTTGTACTGACAAGGGTTACGTCTCAGCAAAGGGGAAACGCAGACAAAGCATGCCTGCTCCTCTGTCTTGGACTGCTCGTGCACATAATGTGTCCAAAGTGTCACCAATAATCTCCGCCCAGGTCCCCTCTGGCTGGCAGTTTCACTGCATCCTCTTTGAGCAGGCTGCAAGCGTGCACTGGCAGAAGCTGTCTGTCTTTTTGCTTTCAGAGGAATAACCTAGGTTTCCTTGGGGTATTCTGGTATCTTCTGGGGTGTTTGACCCTGTATAAGGATGGTCCCCTCCAGTCCTTCGCATGTGTGTAAATACATTTTTAAAGATCATCTAGTTGGCATATGGGAACCAGGTTTCTGTGGTGCTCCTGGTGATGTGGTTGTTTTGGCTGGGATCGATATGCTTGTCCGTGGGGTGATGTTGTCCCATGGCTGCAAGGCTGGGCCCAAATAAACCCATGACAGATCCACTGTACCCACCTGGAACACATACCTCCCTTGGCCCGCCCGTCCTGTACGCTGCCTTGCCATGTGGGCCGCCTTCCTCTCTTGAGCTTCTTACCTCATAGCAACATTTGGGTGTTTTCAGTTTTAGAGTTGGTTTTTTGGCCCATTTCCATTGCAAAATTAGTTGGTCTTTTCTGAAGTTTTTAACAAACAGAGTGTCTCCACAAGCCATCTGCAGTGCAGGCATGAATAGCCAGCCGCCAGTACTACACATGTAAGGGATCACATGGAAGGACAGGGTTTGGTCCATGAACCAGATGCTCAGAATTAGTCCCAGTTACGGCCGTGACAGCGTCGGTGTGAGCCCAACCTAATTGGCCTTAGCAAACTAGCAAATCTGCGGCTGAGTTTGGACCAGTCACCTGGCTTATATTGCTGCTGGGCCCTGCTCTTGCCTTGCTCACTGGTGGTGTTTTCTCCTTGTTTCCAGGTACTGGCGCCGAACCTTGGGTATGCAGGTTAGATATGCAAACTACGATGACTATCAGTTTTGTTATTCCTATAGAGGGAGACCTGGATACCGACCGTCCATCCTGATGTTGCATGGGTTCTCAGCCCACAAAGACATGTGGCTGTCTATAGTCAAGGTGGGACTCTATTTCCATCATGTTGCTACTTAGTAAGAATCAATGGTCCTGAGCTTGAGGGCAGTGTGGGGACCCGACAGTTGTGTGCATGGGATGTAGATTGCTGTAACATGCTAGAAATACCCTCCTTAGCTCTTTGCTTATTGCTTGTTGGATCCCTTTCACCCCTATGACATGCAGAGCTGCAGGGGAAGAGCAGTACGTACCTGCCTCCTCCATGGGAAGTGGGTCTTGGCCATGGTTTCCCATCATGTCATCCTTGGTACCTGAGCTGACTTATTCTGGTGCACGAGTAACCAAGGGCTGCTAGGAGGAGAGCAACCCCCCTGCTCCCACCTGTGGTCACCAGTTTCCATCCCTGGGCTTCGCAGAGGTTCCCCTGCGCCGTAACCGCCCCTGGTTTGTTTCTGCAGTTCCTGCCGAAGAACCTACACTTGGTGTGTGTTGACATGCCCGGGCACGAGGGCACGACCCGCTCGGCCTTGGACGATTACTCCATTAGTGGGCAAGCTAAGAGAATACACCAGGTAATGCCCCAGCATCGCATTGCCTCTGCAGAGGGATGTGAGGGATGTGGGAACGTGAGGGATGCTAAGCCCCGTGAGCCCTGCCTCGTGCGGCCGTGCTCCCTCCCTTCCCAGCTAGCCAGAGCCACTGACCTCAAGCTTTTGAGTTGAATTTCTCTAATGACCCCATGCTGTTGCTTCCTCTCCCCTAACAACATTCCTTCTGCTCCCCTGCCAGTTTGTGGAGTGCATCAAGCTGAACAGAAGGCCCTTTCATCTGGTTGGCACTTCCATGGGGGGAAACGTTGCCGGCGTCTATGCTGCTCAGTACCCAGAAGATATTTGCAGCCTGACCCTCATCTGTCCTGCAGGTAGGCAATGCAGGGGAGGTGAGACGGGGAGAGGGCAAGCAGGAGCCAGCGCAAAAGCCCAGAGCAGCAAAATAGGCTTTTAATGCAAAGTATTTTGAAATTATTTTTACGTACAGTCTGAAAATCTCTGGCAGGGCATGGGAGGAAATCACAGCCTTGTCCTGACTGCTGTTCTCCAGGGCTTTGGAGTTTGCTGCACTGTGGTTAGAGCTGGGACTAGGGCAAATGGGATAAGTCCTGCTCTGAAAGTAAATGTGTTTGCCCTTGGAGTGGCAGCTGTTTTATGTGGCACATCCATAGCCTCTCAGTTCTGGAGGGGGAACCCAGGTGGCAATGGGAAAAGCCTCCCCAGTCTGGCTGCTTGAAAGCCCCTGCATGCGGGAGGGCTGGGGCTTCAAGAGCTGGAGAGCTCAGTCTTCCCATGTTTGGGTGCTCCCATGTTTGGGTGTTCCAAGCGGGAAGAGCACTTTGGGGCCAGGCACAGGTCAGCAGGGTGTCCCTGTGCCCACGCAGCACCCCTCCATCCCCACCATCCCCTCGGCCAGGGTGCTCTGTGGAGCCTGGGCACGACATGCGGCAGGAGACACAGGGGTTTGGCAGGGAGCTTCTTTGCCGGGGCGGGGGGGGGCTTTGCTGCATCCCAGTTATAGCAGCTCCTTTGCCCTCCCACGCAAGGAAAGCGGCTTCCAGTTAAGAAATAAGTAATGAAGCAAAGCGAACGTTACCTAGCTACCAGGCTCTGGGGGCGGCAAGGTTCCCCTTCCTCTCTGGAAGAGGTGTTGGCTGACTCTCTGAGTGTTTCTGGATGTGAAACCTCTGTGTGGGGGCTGCAGAGAGGTTTGGGGTTAAGCTGCTGGGGGATTTTTCCCTGCAGTGATGCATGCAGATGGGGCTTCTGAAATTTTCTGTCTGACCCTTTTCTGCGTCAGGCTGGGCACGGGCATTAATATTTGCATCTGCTGTCCATATAAAAATAAACACTATAATTTTTGCCAAAGTATTAATGCCTGTCTACTGGGAATACACCTCATGTTGCGTCAGCCCGCAGAGCTCGTTGGTGTCAAGCCCTGGAGCAGGAGGAGGCTGGGCTATCTCTGGGTGCATATTAAGGTTGCTGTATGTAGAGATTTTATTTTCCCCCTCTATCTTAAGGGGGTTTTTTTGAATGATTGTGCAAGCAGGAGGCGGGAGCCAGGGATGATGGAAGTCAATGCAGTGATGCTCTGTCACTGGGGCTGTCGAGGTCTCGTCTGGGTTTTAGCTTGTGCTCCCCTTCTCATTTGACCCAGGCCTGCCAAGTACCACCGACAGCAAGTTCATTAAGCAGCTCCGGGAGCTGCAAGAGTCTGATCGCATCGACAGGATCCCTTTAATTCCCTCAACTCCCGAGGAGATGGCGGATATGCTGAAGCTTTGCTCCTACGTTCGCTTCAAGGTGCCACAGCAGGTGAGGAGCCTGGGCTGGCTGCAGCAGCTGGGCAAAGGGGTCTTGGGGAGGGGGGCACGTTTGCCTCTCCCCAAGCCTGTGTAGCGGCAGCTGAGGCAATGCCAGGGCTGGAGCCAGTGCTGGGGAGCTGCCGGCAGCGGGGCCAGGAGCGTCCCAGCCCTGCTCCCAGCACCTTTCCAGCACTTTGCCTTCAAACACACTTTTCCCAACCCCCTCTAGCAATGCCTGTTGAACTTCCTCCTCCCGTGAGGTCTTCGGCAGTGGGCTGGGATGTCCAAGAGTTTTTTGTTAAATATGGCTGGCAGGAAGCATTAAATAACTAATTAAGGCAGTTGTTGTCTGGCCTGGAGGGGGATTGTTTGTTGCTTTTTAAGCGAAAGCTACGGAAATGTTACTCACCTCACTGTCAGGGGAGAGGAACTTGGAGAGGGGCTCACCATTAAGCTGGTTTTCCTTAGGAAGTCTGGGATTAGTAGATTGGAGAGTAAGAAAAAGATGTAAGGTAATGAATGCCAAGACCTCTTTTTTTTGTTGGCAAAAGAATAAAAGAAGGAAGAGAAGCAGTCAGCTGACAAGGCCTGCTGGCGTAGATAGCTGGCCTGGGAGAGAAATTCGTGTTTGCATCAAAAGACAAAAACACTTGTTGCTGAAATACATGTTACTTAAGCATGGTTATGACAGCCAGACGTGCTTAGGAAGGAGCTTGCGCCGGGGCCAGGCTGCGCAGGGCACGTTGGGGCGGTGAGGGCACGTTCCCCGCGTGCTCAGCCCCGTGCAGGGCGCAGGTCCCCCCTCAGCAGCTCTCCTCTGCTCTCCCTGCAGATTCTCCAGGGCCTCGTTGACGTTCGCATCCCGCACAATGATTTTTACCGGAAATGTAAGTGCATGGCGGCCCCTCCAGCCAAGATTTCCAGCCAGACCCCCGGGGTGTGGAGTCGGGCTGTGCCTGGTCCCTGGGTCCCCTGAATGCCACCTGACCCCAGCACCCCTGCTGCCTTGCGGAGGGTGGGAGGGGGCAATGTGATTAACAGATTTGGAGATGCACTTTGGTAGCAACCCACTGCCACCCCCAGGAGCGATGGGGATGCTGCTTCACCCTCACCCTCCCAGCTGGGTTAATTAGTTCTAATCCCTATGAGGAGATGGGCTTGGAGAAGGATCTTTCCACAGCAGGGCTTGGTGGCAGTGTAAGGATAGCCTGTGGTGGCTCACCCCATCAACCCTGCCTGGGGCTTCCCACCAAGGGCATGCTGGCAGGGCTGGCCTGCAGGGACCCCTGCAAGAAGGGAAAGCAAAGCATCCCTCTCGTGTAGGACTGACTCTCCTCTTGCCCTCACTAGTGTTTTTAGAAATCGCGGATGAGAAGTCCAGGCACTCTCTCCATGAGAACATGAGCAAGATCAAAGTGCCAACACAAGTCATCTGGGGAAAGCAGGACCAGGTACACAGCCCTCTCTGCCTCCCCGTGGGACCGTGCCTCCATCTCTGCCTGCATCCACCCACAGGGGCACGGTGCAGGCTGTGCTGCTGAGCTGTGCGCTGCTCTGCAGCGAGCTGGCAGGCATGTGTCCCCATCCCCATCCCCATCCCTGTCCCCTGTGGGTTTGGACCAAGTGGTTCGGCAGGGTGATGGGTGGAAAGCTGCTAGCCATCGTGGGGCTGGAGGGAGGACAAGGCAAAGCCAGGGCTGGAGAGGGGGCGGGGGCAGGTGCCAGCACGGTGGCAGGCGTGGGCTGGGAAGAGGAATAAAGTGTCAGCAAAGAGAGTTGTCCTGGCAACTGGGGAGCAATGTGCTGTCCGTGGGCAGGTGGTGAGGCAAAGGCATGGGGCTTATGTCTCTTGTTCTGTGTTTCTGTGTAGGCATGGTTACGGAGGGAGGAGCCAGGGCAGGGGGTGAGGAGGCAAGCTGCAGGTGCGCAAAGGGCTGTGCAAATGCAAAGGTGCGAGCATTTGCTTGCAACGACCCCTTTGCACTGAGCCGGCAGCCAAAAAGCATCCAAGAGAGTTCCCTGCTGCATGCTGAGGGGAGCCCTGTGCAGCCTCCCTGCCCCGTACCCAGGCATGGGTACCGCGGGATGGGGCTGCCATCACAAGGACCGTGTCCGCATCCCTGCTCAGCATCTCACTCGGACTTGCAAAGGCAGCTCCAACAGGTTTTCTACGGTGGCCAGCAAAACCTAGCTCTGCCCATGGGAGTGACTATTTTTTCTGCTGCCGTCCAGGTCCTGGATGTTTCTGGCGCCAGTGTTTTAGCGAGCGCTATCCCGGACTGCCACACGTACATCCTGGAGAACTGTGGGCACTCGGTGGTGGTGGAGCGGCCCCGCAAGACGGCCAGCCTCATCCTGGAATTCCTGGCGCTGCTGCACAGCATGGACAGCAACAAGAAGCAGGCATGAGCATGGTGGGGAGCCGAGCGCCCACGCCAGGTCTTTTAAATTGTAAAGTACTGCAGCTTTGATAAGTTCTCAGGGATCTTGTACGAATTGGGGTGAATGTGCCAAAGTCCCTGAGGAAGGCAGAATCACTGATACCTAAACCTATAGCACCGCCAGCACAGCGACCTAGGGGTCATTGAGCAATCTCCGTAGATACAGGAACGGAAGCAGAATCTCTCCCTTTTCTACTTAGAGATAAAGTAGGAACGAGGCGAAATCACCAAGCGCTAGCCATGCAGTGTGCTGAAGCTCCTAACTCAGCCGCCCATCTTACCCAAGTTACCGGCACGTAGTTGTTAATGACATTTACCTAAACTAGATAAGAAACGTAGGAAAGAGGAAGCATCCTGGACTGAGACTTAAAATATTTCTACTACTTAGAGTCCATTGCGTTGCATGCCGCCGTGCTGTAAGAGAACCCCAGTGCTCCAGGTGTCTGCTCGAGTGCTCTTTGTGTAGCTCCTTAACTCGTGATTTATGCAGAAAACAACAGAAAACTTCATACGTGGAAGTCCAATGACTGTATGTGCAAAAATGTTTACACTTTGAGTGGGTTTTTTTTAAATCCCTGAACAGCTCCTGTGTATATGTAATGCCTTAACGTTGCCCAGGGTACGGCACCCGTGTGCAGCCTGCCTCGCCCAGGGGATGGTGAAAACTCAGGGGGCATGGAGCATGGAGCGATTCAGTCCCCGAGCCCGAGTCAGCAATAAGCCCGTGGGCAGGGCGCAAGTCAGCAAACTCGGGCAAACTCTTGTCTCAGCTCTTCTATCACGTTGTGCTGCTGAACTCATTGATGTAAATAACGATTTTCTTAATGAATTCCGTGAATTCTGCAAATGCCAACGTCACCGAAACCAGGAGTGGGCTGCATATGTGAATAGCGTGGGGGTGTGGGCTCCTGAGCTCGCTGGGTGGCGAGGAGGGGGACAGCTCGCCTGGGAGGCACTGGGTGGTGGCGTGGAAACGTACAGTGTGCTTGTGCATCCTCTCGATGTTTTGTAACTCCTGACTGAGTGGAGTTATAGACAGAAACGGGCCATGCAGACAAGCTATGCTTTGCAGCCTGCGAGGTGATGTATGGGGGCGGATCCCGCACCTCCCCGGGTGCGGTCCCTCGCCACACGCCCCAGGGGGAGAGGGCTGGTCCTGGTCTTGGCAGGACCCATGGCTGCTGGAGGGCAAGGCGGTGCGTGGTCCTCTTGAAGGCAAAGCAGCAGGCAGCCATCAGCCCTCCTCGGGGGTTGACGCAGGGTGCTGCTACAGCTCCCCTGCAGACCAGGTATGCATGCTTGCGGGGCTGACAGCCATCTTCTTGCCATCTTTCCGAGGCACCCCAATCTGTACATATATCTGAAACTCCCCACCAGCTTCTCTGCTCTTTTTAAGAGAAGAAACATTGTTCTTTTAGAAAATTAGAAATTTGCTGTTAATGGCTTGGTTATTGTTTCTACTACAGGAGTTGATTAAAAAAAATAAATTGCTGTTTTATGTGGTAAAAGCCAGAAGAAGTTGTTGGGTATCTATATGGTTTCTCATATGCCACAGATTGCTGTATGCAAAAGATTTATATGGCTATTAAAATCTAGTGATTTAAGGAGTCCGCCGTGCAATGATTATTTTTTCTTTTGGGGAGGAAGGGCTGTGGGGTGGAATGGTGAATGGCACAGTGGACTTGCTCTGCTGCTTCTTTCCTCCCCACATTTCTCGGAGATGCAGGTTTTGCCTCAAGGAATACTTAATAATGTCAAGAGAGATGGTGAGGACTGGGAAGGCTCAGGTCTCACCTCTTCAAAGACAACAGGAGTCTTGCTTTTTTTCTTTTTATTAAGAAGAGGTGGCACTAAACACTCACGAAACAAAATAAAACCTCAAGGGGCAGGGAAGTTACATTCTGAGCACAAAGATTCCTCTTAAAAATCTTGGAAGTGTGTTAAATACCAATTTCAGCTGCAATTACAAGTCTTACTGAGTTCATACAATGTGCTGGGAATAGCGTTACATCGATATCCAGGAAAAGTATTTGCATTTTTGCTTTCCCCGGGCGGCTGCTTTGTGTGACAGTGGAGCTGCAGGGCAGGCTGGGGAGCATCTTCCTGGCACCTTGTCCCCCTGCCCAGGCCCTGCTGCAGCAGCCTGGCTGTGCTGCAATGCACAGGTCGAGGTGACAGTGGCTGCAGGAAACCTATTAATTACCGCAGGGCAGGGGGCCTCTTGCCTCTGAGCAGGCGCTGGGGCAGTTCAGGGTGTCTGCATCACACGTTGCAGCCTCTCATGGTTCGGTAATAAAAATCCCAGGTCTATTTGGGAGGTGGGGTCTGGGTGCTGGCCCTGCTCAACCCAGCTGCACAGCTGAGGGCAGCTGTAGCTGGCTGCTGCGTGCTCTGTCTGTGCCCATGCCCAAGCCAGCCCTGTAGCAGCAGCTGAGCCCACTGAGGAGAGGCAAGGAGGGAAGCTGCCTGCACCTGGAAAAACAACTGAAAGCATGCCTGATAATGTTAGCTGCTATTCCCCGAGCCAGAAAAGCCCCACGCCATGGCCCTATGGCCCTGGCTGCAGGGCAAGGGCTGCTCCCACATTTTCAGCTGCTGCCCTCTTGGCACTAACCCTCCTGTGAGACCCAACTACTCCCCACGTAAGGCTGCATCCCTGGGCTGTGCGTGGGGCTCTGGAAGGGGCAGAGGGTCCTGCTGCTCCTGGTGGGTTTGTCTGTCCTGTGGGCAGGGCTGGGGGAACCACGGGGAAACCACTGGAGCCCAGTCACAGTGAGCCTGGGCACTGGGAACCTGCACACAGCCTGAGCATCCTGGTGTGGTGGGAGGGAGTTTGCCTTCTGTTTTGTTGCCCGATGTTTAATTGTTGCTTTCCTTGTAATTATGTGAATAAACCAGGTCTGTGCTGGGGCTGCGCTGGGAGGCAAGGCACAGGGCAGCAGAGGTTTGTATAAAAGCTAAGTAAGGAGTCAGCCTTTGATTGTTATGGGCCTTGCCACGGGTGATTTGCTGTATCATGAAAAAAGGTTGCAAACACAGCGGGGTTGGCTCGCTGATAAACTTAATGATGCCTCCGAGCAAGCTGTTTTGCTGCTGAGCATCCAGGTCCATGGTGGTGACCAGCTCCCAGGGTGTCAATGGGAGCAGGCGGGACAGAGCTGGTGGCAGCCGCTCCTGGGCGCTCATATGTGCCCAGATGCTGCTGAAGGGGAAAGTGTGATGTTCCTGAAACATGGCCAGCCAGGAAAACCTGTGCTGGGTCCTGCTCCACACAGCTGCAGCCAGATGTTTGTCTGCAGTGGGGAAGCATCTTTCTCCCTTTTTTCCAGCAAAGGAGAATACCAGCACCTGCTGCCTTGCAGGGCAGCGCTGCACAGAGCGTCCTCTGACAGGCGGAGCGATACTCACAGTGTTTGGCACCGTGGTTTAGATGCAAACGTCCCCTACCCTAGCAGCCCGTCACCCAGCTAAACCTTCCCCTGACTCAACATGTTTCACAATCTTCTTGGACACAAACCGTGTTTTTCCCACGGAAGCCTGGGTGGGAGCACCCACTGTGGGAGGGGGCACCGCAGCCTCCCCACTCATGTCCTTGCACGCCGGGGCACAGCGGAGGCATGTGTTCCCCGTTACGCCTGCGGCTGCCCTGTGAAGTTGCGAGGGTTCCCTGCCTGGACCCTCGAGCTGAGACTTACAGTGAACGCAAGGAAAACATATAGGATCTGGTGGGGGTTTTTGGTTTTGGTTGTTCTTCCTTCTGGGAGGCCCTTTTCCGAACACCAGCCTCCTGGGGGCGGTTTGGGATTATTCACTGAATTCTTGCTGGGCCACTAGTACTCGATGGCTTCTCCCTGCCATTCCCTGCCGGACAGCGCTGCCTGCTGCCTCCTGCCCGCACAGAGCGAGCCTTGATTTTCCTATTCTTACAGGAAAAACTGTCTTCGGCTATCTCAACAGGTCACTGCGCTTTTTTTTAATGCCCAGCAAATAGCTGTGAATAGGGTGCTCTGACAAGGGCTTTGGCTGTTGCCTGAAGCTGGGTGCCCGGCAGAGACGGTGGGATCATGCCACATTCTGAACCTCACTCTTCCTCAGAAACCCATTTCACTCTGGAGGGCAAGACCCACGCACAGCCTTCCTGTGCTGCTCTACTGATTTTATTTGGTTTTTTCTTGCATTCCGGGAAAAGCTGCGTGGGAGCTTGGTGAGCTCACCTCCATGGTGAAGTGGCAGGTTTCCTGTAAGGGTATGGGGATTTGTGCTCCCGTAGGTCTGCAGGACATTCCCTTGGCCTGGGCTCTGGACTGTCTTGGTGAGGGCAGCCTGCATTCCTCGGATGGATAACACAAAGTCCTTGCAAGGCACAGGCAAACGCAGCTGCAGGGGAGGCATCACAGAGGTTTGCCTTGGCCTCTGCCTTTGTCACCCAAGTGTTGGGGAAGCCCAGGAGAGCTCAGGCATCAGGTCAGAGTCTGTGCCTGTGCCCTGAAGGAGCAGCCTGTGCTGCTCCACAGCCATTTCATGGGGTAGCAGTAATGCAGGGCTGGGAGAAACCTTGAGAGATCATGCAAGCCATCCCTAGATCGACTCCTGTGTCAGCCCTGAATGACCCCGTTGGTCTTGGACATCCCACCACAGCTCCCCAGGAGCTGCTGGGCTCACAGGGCATCCTAATGAGTAGCCTGACCCTCTGCTGAAATTAAAGCTTATTACTTCTATCTCCATCAGATGCTGGCAGCATGTTCATAACTCCCCAGAGCACCCTCTTGCATGTTCGCAGACTTGCTGTGTCCAGAGTAAAATCCTGCAGGCTCTGCCAGCTGCTCCTCCTGTACCTGGAGGAGTAATGCAGGCAGCTGGGCACAAGCTCTGGGCTCGGGCTTTGCTGGCTTCAAACACTGAGTGTCTTGCTTCATGAGTGTGTTAAGAGCAAACATCCCAGTCGGCTTGGTTTTAAAATAAATAAATAGTAACAATAACAACACCCCCCCCCCCCCCGAATGACGTTGCTTAGGCTGTGATTCACCCTTTCCTGCAATCTTGCTTTCTATCCTGCCTTTGCACAATTGATTATCCATACCTAAGAGCAGAATCCTGCATTGATCTTTCCAGAATTACACCCTCCTTTCGTTTCCCCCTTTTTCTTGTCTATTTGCCAAATTCATCTGCATCACACCCCACCTCTGCAGTGCATCCCCTTGCAGTGGTCTCAGCTGTGTACTCATTAAGCACCCTGTCCCCATCCTCTGCTTCAGTTAATGAGCTACTGATGGAGCTGTGGAAAACACCGTATCTCCTGCTGCTGCCACAGGGAACCACTGGTAATGAGTGAGAACAATTTTGCTGCGTGTTTTGCAGCTACCTTGCAGGTTCAGTTAATCTCAAATTTCCTTATTATTTCATTGGAAATGACACCATCTCACTTGCCAAAAACCCAGCTAAAGAAATATAGTACCTACTGCTCTCTCTTTGCCCTGGAGGCCTGTCACCCTATTGCAAAAGAAAATTGATTTGGAGTAACATGAATAATTCTTGTTATCTACCAGCCTGCTGTTTTCTAGGTGCTTTGCATCCCCTTTCCCAAGCTGTTCTGGGACACCATGGGGGCCACCTCCAGGTCCAGTGCCTGGAACAGCCCTCTGCCTTAGGGGAAATAAGCCTTGGTGGTGTTCGGGAGGTTGGGAAATATTTGGCGTCCTGGCTTTGACCCCGTAGGTGGGAGAGAGGTCACTGGCCTGTTTGGAGAACCAGGTGAAGGTTGTCCTTTGGAGGACGAGTGGGGCTGCTTGGGGCCATGGGTGTGGAGGATGGAGTCCCTACTGGTGCTTTGCACCCGTGGGGTCCCAGTCTTCAACACCCATAGCATCCCCACTTTCAGGTCCCCAGCACTTGTGGCGAGGTGGCACCAGGTGGCAGCAAGTGACCAGCGTGGGGAGATGCTGCAGCACCCTGCGGGAAGCAGAGGGGAGCCCTGATGCTGCCCCCCGACTCCAGCCTTGCACCCAGCAGAGCCAGGCATCCCACCGGGGTCTTGCTCCTTGCTTTGGGCTGATGCCCAGGCACGGTCCAGCTGCTCTCTCCCCGGGAGCTGGGTGCACTACGCGTCCCCAACCCGTGTGTCACCTGTCCAGGGGCAAAGCTCAGTGTTCCTCTCTTGTGTTTGGAGCTGGGTGCTCTCGAGGTCAAATTCTCTCCTTCCATAAGATGTCCAAACTTTGAAGTTTAAGGGCAAGTCACCCCTGAAAGGGGTTAAATCATTAACTTGTTTTGCAAGAGCCTTGATTTGGCCTGCTGCAACTGAAAGCAAATTCCCCATGCGCCTGGGGATGCTGTCACCAACTGACAGAGACTGTTTCTGAGCTCTGGCACAGAGAGGGGATGATGTGAGGGATACGAAAGGAGAAAACGGGGGGTCGCACCACTGCCAGGAGCAGTGTTGGTGGATGCACCACATTCCCAAGGGGGCCGGAGGAGACGGGGCGAAGCATGTGGCGTCAAGCACCCTGTACCCATGGAGAGATAATGTCAGGCCTCCCATCCCACACAGCTCAGGAGAGCCTGTTCAGCAGCATCCTCTCCCCTCTGCATCTCTATTTGGCGCCCACTCCCCTGACAGAGTTTGCCAGCCATGCAACCAGAGCGCCACAGCCAGGAGGGCTCCTGCAAATCCTCCGGCAGTGCTTGAGAGCTACCAACCTGGATTTGGTTAGTGGGAGACACCTGGTCGCGGGCTACCTGGAAATATTATCTCTCACTGCCTGACTTTGGGTTTAGCTCCATGTAAAGCCTTAGCAGGCAGCTCTGGGTGGAGGCTAGTGCGGCGCCAGCACAGAGCAAATGGGATCAACAGCCTCTTCCTGTTGTGCAACTGCCGCGCAGCCCACGTAGAGAATTTTTGGGAGATTTGTCAGGGCTTTTGTGTTTCCAGATAATATTTATTTGCTTGTTTCGATTCTCTCTTTCACAAGCGAGGGATTTAAATAGCACAGGCTGAGAGGGGGGCACAAACCTTGGCTAGTCTTCCCTGAAGCACTGTTTCCCACCGCAGGGGCTCCCCGTGCCTACCGCACCATGCCCCCCAGTAGGCCTTGCCAATCCAGCCCCAGCTTCCCCTGAGCATGGTTCCCCTGTCCTGCTGGCTCTGGAGCTGGGATTCTGGCACAAACATTATTTACAGTTTCGCCTGACGGCCCGCACGTGTTCCTGCCCTTATATAATAGTTCAGACTGGGGTACAAGCCCACTGATCCATCCCCTGCCCACGCAGGGGTCCCTGGCCTTTGGGTAATGACACCCCCACTCCAGACCCTGTGTTGTGGGAAGGGGTAGCTGAGCTCATCCCACCGGTGTGCAGGGTCCCGGGAGAGCTCCGCCTGTGCGGCTTCGGGCTCCTGGCTGGGTAGGGCTGAGGGGTGAGCTCCTCTCTGCTCCAAAAACTGCCACTTTGCCACCTTCCTACTCTCTAGTTCCAGTTTTATCCTCTCCTGGTTGAACCTGGGGTGCGGCTGGGGCCAGGAGTAAGGCACAGAGCTGCTCTAACCAGCACCTTCTAGCAAGACCCATTTACTTGATTTCAGGCATTTTGGCTGCGCACACGCCGACCTTGCCGCGTTTCTCTTGCGGTTCCCAGAGCAGACACGGGGGTAGGCAGGCTGCAGGCAGCTCATGCCCAGGCATGCGTGGGGGCAGGAGAGCTGGCTGCCCTAGGCATCAGGCTTCTTGGGGCAAAGCCACCCATGGTGCATGGGGGGGGAAAGGCAGGGAAATGTTGCAAAAACCAGGGCGGGGGCCAGAGCATGAGGTGCAGAGCTGACACACGCTGCCCATGGTTCAGGGGGTGTCTGGGCATGGGAAGCATTTAGAAAAACAAGCACGTGAGAGACACTGACACTGCCAGGAGCCCAGTGCCACTGGCACCCTGGCCGTTGTGGGATGAAGCGCTGCTGCCTGTGGTGCTTTGGAATGTGCGCTGGCCTCAGGGTGGGGTGCTCTGTTGGCACTGGGGTGCAGGGCAGCCCTCTGCCCATCTCCATGTGCTGGGCACCCAGAGCTGGTGGCACACACACCAGCTGCCGAGAGCAGCCTGCGCGTGGCTGGCAGCAGGGTCTGCGGTATGGGGTGGGTGCTCTCCTTGGCCTCTCACTTTTGGGTGGGTGCTGCGGGGAAGAATTGCTCTCCTCCTACTGCCTCCAGACCCCCATCATGCCAATGGTCCACCAGTGAAAGGCAGTCAGCTCATGAAACATGTCCAGGGCTGGGGTGGGAGGCAGTGGGTCAGATGAGGCAGAGAACAGCCACCTGCAAAAAAATCCCTCTGCTTTTTCAGACTATTATTTTAGTTCATCCCCACAGCCCCCAGGAGCGAGGTGACCGTGCCCTCTTACTGGGCACAATGAAACTGAACACTTGTCACTGCAGCCCCGGGTCGCTGTTCTCGGTGGGTTTGCCTTTAATTGATTGAGCGAGGCGCCTGCCAAAAGAGCAGCTTGGGGTCGGCTCCAGCTTTCCCGGGTGCGATCCCATGTCAGGCGCAGGCTGAGGGAGACTGACATCTCGCCCTGCTGACCAAGGGAGGCTGGCATGCAAAAGGCCACCAAGGGCTGGCAGGCGGCGTGCCCAGGCAGCACCCTCCTGCCTGCTCTGAGCTGCACAGGCAACACTGCGTATTTAAAACCACGTGTCAGCACTGGGGTTGTGGGGCACTCCTATAACCTGGCAGGTTGTTGGCTATGCCGGTGGGTTCAGCTGCAGTTGTTCACATTGCTCCACAAAACTGAGGGATCCCTGGGAAAGGGGGCAAAGCCACTGCAGTGGCGTCAGCCAACCCCTGTTATGGGAGCATCACCCTGCTCTGGGGAGGGCAAGCCCTTAGGGAGATGAGCATGAGGATGCAGGTGGCACTGGGAAGCACCAGCCTCTGGCAGGTGGTGCTGGGAGGGACTGGAAGAGTGGCAGAAACCTTTGTAAGGTCCCAGCTGCTTTTTCCCCATTACAAAGAGCACAGAAAGCTTTCTTGATAAGAGCTGCTGTAAATCAAAAGCTGTACCACAATAAGGAGCTCTCCTGGGACATGCCCTTGTGTCCAGAGCGGATAAGATGTGACACCGGTGCTCCTCCACAGTGTGGTCATGGCCAAGGCTTGCTCCCGTCTTATTTGCACCTCTCCCTGTTGTACGGCCATGGCCAGTGTCCCAGACCCTAATGCCTGGAGGGACAAAGGCTGGTGGGTGGTAGGAGTAGGGCTTTCCTGTTCCCCTCCCAGATACCAGGAGTGATGAGGTTTACATAGCTCCTTTGGAGAAATCAGGAGCAGTTTGTCTAAGATTTAATCATCAGGGGGTGGGAGTCCTTTCCAGGACCATTACTACGGCTGGAGTGATTCCCCCCGCAGTTTGTTGCCAGCAGGAGCCAGTTCCCCATTTCCAGGCTCGGCACCACCTCCATCCTTAACAATTCCCATGCCCTTCAGTAATCTTCCTCAAGGTAATTACGAGTCCTGTGCCAGCCACCTGTGGCTGCAGGCATGCTGGAGCCGAGGGCACCTGAGAGCTGGTGCTGGACCCCCACCCCACTGCAGCCCTGCCAGCACCGTCTTCATTGCAGCCAAATTTTGGCCATTAAATTCTGTCCAAGCACTTGTGAAGCAATCTGGCTGTTGTATGCTGGGCTGACCGGCACCACTTAGTGTTAAAATTGCCCAGAAATTCCCTTTTTAAACTTTATTTGCAACAGCTCGCTGCTTTACCCCATCTTGGCTGTGGGGCTGGCGCTGTATGGGACAAGCCACCCGCCTGAGGTGGCTGTTGCTGGAATTGTTTTAGATGAGGCCAAACCCAGTCACATCATCATCTTTGCATAATCAGAAAGGAAATATAAAATCTAAAAGAAAATATAAGATACTACAGCATTACAGGTGCTGGGCCCCTGTGGGATCAGGCACACCTGGCCTGACGTGGGGTGTCCTCACACCTCTCAGCGGGACTCCGTCCCGCTGGGACCCCCGTCTTCCCGGGGTTCGCACAGGGAGCTGAAGTGGGGGGGAAATGCAGCCATGAGGAAGCTGTCTCCCCTCCCTCCAAAGCCACATTTTCACTGGAGCGTTTTGAAGGAGCGCATGGTGACTCCATGAGCTTTCCTGATGGGAAAAGCCTCTCGGCGCCGTTGGTTTGGTTTCTGTGGTGGCTCCCTCTGCTAAATGTCTCATTATGGGGCGAGTTAGTGTTTTCTGATATTTTTAGATGCTGCTCAATACAGCAAACACAAACGCTCAGGACTTTATAATTAAAGCAAATGTTTCGGCAGTTGGACGTTGCCAAGCTGGAGCTCTTGGTTTGAAACCTTCCCACAGAAGGATGCGCGATGCTGGTGCCACATCCTGGTGAGAGTATGGCTGTGCCGGGAGGGACGGGGCCCCTGTGGATGCCCACCCTGCCGGGAGGAATGAAGAGGCTCAGGGATCACAGCCAGGGTGGGTTCCATTTCTTTTGAGACCTGAGAATCTGGAGCTGTGGGCTCCCTGTGCCACTGCTCCCCCAAAAGAGGCGGCAGGAGCAGACCTGCCAGACAGGCAGGGTGAGACAACGGGGACCAGCGTGTCAGGGCTTGTCCTACTGCATCTGCTGTGCCCTCAGTGCGTCCAAGGTGCATCCCTCCTTCATCCCCACCACAGGAATCACTTGCCCAGTGCCCGGCTGTGCCCCAATGGGTTGGGCAGAGCCTGCCTGAGCCAGCAAAGTCTATTTCCCTTCACAGGCTGAGAGATAAACCTAAAAATAATGGTGTTACCACCCACTTGATCCAAATCAACATCAGCCCCAGCTATAAATAGCCATGCGTGTGTCCAGGTGGATTGATGTCGGGAGAAGGGCTGTCCACGGAGGCTGCGAGGGTAGGTTGCAAGGGGTGGGGGCCTGGTGAGGTCACTGTCTCCCAAGGGGGGCTGGCCCCGCTGCAGGGCAATCTCTGCACCAGGCTGCAAAGTCTCTGCTTTTACCCTGCCAGGGGCTGAGGCATTCGCTGTGCTGGGAAGGGCTGTGCCACCAAGGTAACCGCATGCTGATAGGCAAGGAGGTTCTGTCCTGTTGCAAAACAGGTCCCAAAAATAGTCTGGGATGAGCGCTGAATAAACACTGCCCTGATGCACCCTCGCTGACATGGCGCCTCGCACAGCTCATCACCTGGAAATCCCCTGGCACTGTTAGGGCTGCGGGACCCTGCCCCGAGGGGCCACTGCTTGGGTCCTACCCAGTCTCATCCCGCCCGTGGTCTCACCCCGTGCTGGCATGCCACACCATGCCACCCAGGCCCTGCTGCAGCCCCTGCGGTGCCCTGCAATGGCCAAGGGCAGGCTGCCAGTGCCCCCTCATTTAATACCTGCACCCGAGGTTTGCGGCCCCCCTGTGCCAGCTCCCCCCACGGCGGTGTGCCTCCTTCCGGCTGCAAACACAGAGGAAGTTTTGGGATGGAGGCAGCAAAAGAAACTCTTCCTCTGAGGGGAGAGCGGTGGGGCTGGGTGGGTCAGCGAAGAGGGATGAGCAACCAGCTGGGAAGTGGGAATGGGAACCTGCGCTGCTCCCTGCAGGCTAAAGAGAAATTACTGCACCGGTTAATCCCTTGGCTCAGCTACTGGGAACAGTCGAACTGGGACAAATCCCTGCTTTTGCAACTGCGTGTATGTGCTGGGAATGGGCTGCTGTCCTCTCACAGCACGGCCACCTGTCCTCGTTCCCATCACCGGGGAGCAACGTCAAGCTGGCACATTTCACACCGGTGCCCATGTGGTTTCCTCTGGCCTGGCTGGAGGATGCCCACTGGTGGTGGCAGCTGCCTGCCCGCCTGTGGCTCTCCCCAGCTGCTCTGGACTGTGAAACCCTTGTGGTGGCACGCTGGGTGGGGGAAACGATGCAGAGATGTGCAGCATGCCGGAGGGGGGACGCTGGCCCTTGTCATGGCATCAGCAGGCACAGGCAGCAGCAGGCAGGAGGGACTTGGGACAGCCCGACACCACACCAGCCGCCAGCCACCTGCTAGCGAGCGGGTTTGGGAACTGGTGCTCTAGGTGCTGCTGTTGGGGTGAGCCGCAGCCTGGGACCGTTTTGGGGCTCAGGGGCACAAGCAGCCCTTTGCAGCGGGGCTGGAGCTGTGCTGGCTTTGCAGCAGTGCCTGGGCAGGGCAGGGAGCCCAAAGCGTCCCCAGTGCCCTGTGCTGGGCCCCAGCCAGAACCCTTGCACTCGCTTCTCTGAGCACTGAAATTAGCCACCGACATCAAAGAGGAGTGGGGAAAAAATAAGAGAGGTAGAGGCTTTGTTTACTTGAATCAAAAATAATTTGTGGCAACACATCCTCTTCCAAGGCAAACAGAGCAGGAGCCTGTCCGTACTAATTTGGGAAGCTGAAAGGGAGTTAAAAAAACCCATGAACCTGTGACAGGGAAACAACCAGTCTCTCATGCTAAAATAGAGCCACGGACGCCAGTCAGCTTGATCTGGAGGAGCTGGGGAAGGGCAGGGAAGGTGGGGTGAAGTCCAGGGCAGCGAGAGGGAGGCACACCCTGCGCTCCAGCATTGGGCAATAAAACATAACGTCACCCTGTGCTGAGCCCTGTGCCAGCAGCCACAGCCAGCCTGCAGCCCCGGGTGGGCAGGGCACGGCAGGGCTGGGTGCTTGCATGGGGACATCTGCTTGTGTTTGTATACAACCGTTACATATAAATATATGTATGTATCTATATGTGTGTTGTGCATGTGTGTGTATATATATATATAGGTGTGTGTGTATGTGCACCTGCTTCACCTGGGGCTCAGGCTGGGGACCCAAACAGGCCATTGCATGAACACAAAACCCCCCAGGAGCTCATGTGCGTGGCCAGGGTTGCAGGAGGTAAGTGTCACCTCTTATCACCCTGCCTCTCATGAGACCCCCCAATGGCTGTTGGTGTCCCCAGCATGGACACTGGCACTGGAAACGTACGTCACTGCCTTTGGCAGTGGTGACTTGGAGGTCAGCGCATCCTGGGAACCCCCTTGCAAAGGCTGCAGGAGGGTGTGAGGTGGTGGCACCCCCAGCATGGCAGTGGATGTGCCGTGGGGAGGGGTGCAGGTGCTGCTGCTGCAGGACATCCCCTTTGACTGTGTTTCTGCTGCAGCTCCTCTGCATGCCTTGGGCAGCCGGGGGAAGCCCTGAGCTGGGAAATGCCACTGCATGATGCAGAGCAGGCGGCCGAGCTGAAGCAGAGCTGGGTCCAGCTCCCTGTGCTGCTGGGCAAGGTGGCAGCAATCGCTGCCTCCGATTGATGCCAACCATCACCACGCAGCTACCGAAAGGCCTCCAGTGCATCGCTGCACTGCTATCACCTGCCGTGTGTGGAGGTGTGACCGTAGGGAGCCAAATAAGAAAACTAGCTGCTTGTATGAGCACAGTGATGTGTTTGTTCGGGCAGCAGGGAGGAGAGGGTGCGTGTGTGTGAAATCCGTACCTGCTGTGGGAACAGCACAGACTGTCCCAGCTGCAAGGAGAACCTGTTCCAGCGGGTTACCATGTGCTCCAGGGGGGACCTGGGAAACACCCCCAGTGTCAACCCCATGACAAGGGACTCCCCAGTGCTCCAAAACACCGAAGGAAGCCCCCCATGGTGCATCAAAGGGGGCAGGACATCCATAGTTTCTGCAGGGGCAGGATGAGGTTGGATGACTAGCCAGCAGGTTTGCTGGGGCTGCTCCTGCGCAGGCATATTCTGCATTAGGGAGGGCACTGGGCTCAGCTCCAGCCCCACTGCAGCTTTCCTGGAGCCAAATGCAATTAAATATTTGCCCATGGGGTCAGGCACTTAATAACAGCACCCTGCTCTCATCCGTACCCTCCTGGGATATGGGCATAGTCCCACCCACAGCACTGGCTGTCAGCAGGAGTAAATAACCTGCAGTGGTGGGGCACCAAGGTGCTAGGGGCTACAGAAACCCCCTGTCAGCAGCACTGGGAATTGTTTCCCTCCAAAGTTTACCAAATTAATGGTGGAGCTGAGCCTCAGCTGTGCAGGGATGCGTTTCAGCTGGTAGAAGGGTTTTGCTGGGGTTTTGAGCAACAGCAGACACGTGTCCCTGGGAAGGGACAACGTTCAGCTGTTTTGTCAAGCAGAAATGTGCCGCCGTGCGGGCCGCCTTCTGACCTCACCTGCCTGGGTTTTGTAACTGGGCCCAGTTTGGCTTCATCTCCCCACCTGCTCTCCGTGGAGGGGGGAAAGTCCCATCTTGCAGAAAGGGATTAATTGCTCGTCAGAATTTTTAGTCAGCAAAGCCTGAAATTATCTGAAATTGGAGCAAAGGGGAATGCAGTGCCGGGGAGGTCAGAACTGCAGGGCAGTTGGCTGAGCTGGGCCCCAGGGTAACATGCCCAGCAGGAGCTGCAGGAGTGAATACCAAGGAAAACAAGTGCATGTGCAAAATCCAAAGCAAACAAAGCCACCCACACCCCCGAAATCTGTACCTCTGGTAATGACGGGGCTGGCTGGCTCCTGGGGCGGCTGGTGCAGGTCAGTGCTCCAAAGAAAGCCTGTGTGCGTCTGTCTGTGCCAGCTTCTTAAAATAACTGCATAGCAAGCGTGTTTAGTGCAAGGAGACTAAACCAAAGGCAGTTTCTCTTTGGCGTGATCCTGAAGGGGAGGGCGCCGGGAGAGCCATGCAGGCGTGCCAGCTGAGCCGCAGCATTGCCTCACCCATCTCACCATGCACCAAGGCGTTTTGCAAGGCTGAGCCGCACACGCCGCTCTGAGGGCTGCCCGTGCCACCCCAGCTTTCTCACCTAGGGCAAATGTAGGCTGATGTCATTGTTATGATATGACACATGGGTTTTTCTCCCAAGGGTATTTCTTTAATTGAAAAATTGGGCTGAGGAGAGACCTTCCACCAAGTGCAGTTAATTGCTAACAGGAGCAGGGAGTTTGTGGGGTGCCAGCCCTGATACAGGGAGGGAGGGAGGGAGCCAGGGTAATTCAACACTCTCTTCCCATCCAGGTAAATTGGCAACACTTAAAAAAAGAAAGAGAAGAATGCTGACCGTGCTCTTGGAGATCCTCTTGAAAGTTGGGTCACGGCTTAACTGCTGCAGGTGAGCAGGGGGGCCCCATGGTGGCATGCAGCTGCGCTGGGTGCTCAGCCATTAGGAGCAGTTTTGCAGCTCATGAGCCCTGCTGCTCCTCACTGGGTGCACAGCCCCCAGGAGCCCACAGGATGTAGGGCGACCAGATTGTGGTGCAGCCTCTCTCCATGCCAGGCAGCCTGAGCAGTATGGCCACCTGCCCCAGGCACATCCTTGGCAAGCCCTGTCACACGCCGGTGTCAGCTGGCCGAGGGAGACGGCGCAGATCCCTGCGGGGATGGCAAAGCTGTGGGCATTCTGGGGAGGACACGCTGCCACTCTTGTCCATGCCAGTTACTGCAGTTGGCCTGGGACAGCAGGACCCTGGGGCGGGTGAGTCTCTTAGAAAAGCCATCGGTGTGCTCCAGCGTTGGATGGCTGCGGACGGGGAGCATGAATGCAGGGCTTTTTTCCTGGAAAATCATTAAGTGTTCAACTCCAGTCACTCCCCAGGGGAAGCGAGCACAGCTCTGTCCCTGCTGAGCTGCCCATCAGGGAGGTGATGGCACAATCGTTGGGGTCACCCCCCAGGCAGGACACCACTGCCTCCCGCGGCGTCAGCACAGGGGGACGCCTTGCCAACTGCAATTAAATGGTCCCTGCAAGCTGCTCAGTTCCCGATGCACAGGACCCCATGCCAGGAGGAGTCATGAGTGTGCTCAGCCAGAGGGAAGAGGCTTTGGGTTTTGCCCTGTGCGTCACCAGCCCGGGGGGTGACCTCTCTGTGGTTTTTCCCCAGCACACTGGCAGATGACAGCCAATTTTGCTGTCCCCCCCGCTGTGCCCTGGGCACTGCGAGGGTGGTGGTGGCCACTGTGGGAGCCCAGGCAGGGGAAAAGGGCTGCCCTGTGCCTTGCCCCTCTCTGGTTCTCTCCCCATGCAGTTTCTGCAGAGGGCTGAAGGCTTTGCATCGCTGAAACTGGCACAGTCAAACCCAGAAATTGCTCCTGCCCAGCTGGGCTGTGTGCACAAATGAATACTGGAGTGGGGGCACGGGCAGGTGCCTCCTTCCCCCGCAAAAGCCCTTGCTGCTGGGCTGGGAAAGGTTCATTTCCTCGGGCATACGATAATCTATTAATTAGGTAATAGACACTGTTGGTCGAGGTTTGGGTTTCACCCACCGTGATGTCAAACGGAGGTCAGGCTCTTGGCTTGTCCCCTGCCCTGCCTGCCCTCATTAAAAAGCTGTGTTTCTCACAGCCATTGCTCAGGCAGCAAGGACATCTTTGCTGCCTGCCCTGTTCCCCCATGCTTGGCATGGGCATGTGTTGGTATGGCTGTCTGTGGTGCAGAAGCTTCTGCTCAGGTCTCGGGGATGGGGAAGGAGCACAGATGGTCTCCAAGACATCCCTAGGATCTGGGTTTGAGATGTGGGGGACCACATGGAGGTGACAAGGGTGTCCTCGGCATTATCCCACACTCGGGGTGTTGCCAGTTTTGCCGGGTGAGGGAGGGAGTGCGTGCTGCCAGCTGGCACAACAGCGGGATTGCAGCACCAGCCATGGCCCATCCCTGTTCCCAGCAAGCACATGCCATTTTCACAGCCCAGAAACATCGCGCTCCCAATGCCATGGGTTAGCAAAGGTACTGAGATGGATCAGATTAACAAGAGCAGCTTCCTCATGACCTGGAAAGGTGCAGGGAGCCAAGGGCTGGGGCTGGGGGGCTCTGAGGACCCTGAGCGGGGTCCCACAGCCTCATTACATGTTGGGACCAAGAGCCCATACATCAAGCAGGGGTGATGTGCATCCAGGCTTTCCCTGGGATGCATCCCAATGAAATCCCAGCAAATGTGGCTGGGGAAGGCCCACTCCAGCCTAGATGGAGGAGAGCCAGCTGCCCTGTGAGGACTCACTGCATTGCTGCTGGTGCATCTGCTCACCACTGCAGCTCTCCTATTTTAATTTACTTTTCTCATTTGCTGCATTGTTATTTTGTTCTGAAAGAGCTTTAGGAGGCCACTTTGCATCCAACCCACTGGGAAGAAGAGGGCCACCCCTATGCTCTCCCTACTCCCTGGCGTAAGCAGGCCTTTCTTTTCCCCCTTTATTTTAGCGCTTTGATGACCTTACAATTTATTTTTGCAGCAGAGTTGTTTTCATGATAAAATGGAAATGTTTCCCGTGGGTGGCTGTAAAATGAAAGGCTGAGCAAGGAGGCTAAAAATAGCCCTGCGTGAGCCTCTGGCTGCCTGAGCTGTTGGGCTGGGCAGGGGCTGCCTGCTGAGCCAGGGAAGGGACCTGGTGGGGATCCTCGCTGGTGGTTAATCCTCCCCAGAGCGGAGCACATGGACCGGTTCATGGGCCAAGATCTGGGTTGCTTTCCTCTGGAGCTAAGCTTGGTTATGCTGCATTTGGGGCAGAGATGTCCCCTCTCCCAGTGTGAGCCCTTGTTGGATGGGTGAGGACACAGAGAATCCCCACGGGACCATTGCTAATGGCATGGAGCATACAAGGCAGCTGAGGCAGTGCCAGCGAGGGGGTGCTGAGGCACCCAGCCTCTCCCCACCACCAGGAAGAAGAAAGCCTGGAGCTGATGAGCAGGATGAAGCTAAAGGGCCACAATTCAGTAGTTGGGTCTGCCCAGCCCCTGCCTGGCTGCCACCCCCCAGGGGTGCACTGAGGGCTGCCTCTGCAGGAGCTGCATGTGTCCTGGGTAGGACGTGGCTCTCAGCCTTTATCCACTGGAAGAGTGATGCTGCTGGGGAGAGCTCTCCTGGTAATGTCTCTCTTTACATGAACCAGCTGCCCCGCTAGTGGGAAAGTTCAACCCCGTTTACCCCGTTGACTCACCTTCTTCCCTTTCATCTTCTCTCTTCCCTTTCATCTTCTCTCAGATGTAGCTTATTATATGGGGCTATAAATAGGGTTTGCTCCTGATTACATGTGCCCAGCTATTACTGTTTCTCACCCAGCCATGACAGGAACAGATAGCCTCCCAGCAGGGATGCGTAATGCTTTGTTATGGCTGTGGGAATGGGAGTGGGCAGGTGGACTTGTCTGGGGCTACCTCCTCCTTTTATTTTTGATGGCAATAGCTCTGCGGGTGCCTCTGACTGAATCTCATTGCAGCATCCCTTTCTGCTGCTCACCCGCATCTCTTCTGTCCTCCAAGTGCTGACCCCAAAATCCTGCTGCCATGTGCCGGGGCTCTGCTGACTGGCTCCTGCTGTCATGGGGCTGTGGAGGAGAACCATCCAGGCTGTGACCTTGCTCCGCAGTAGCCGTGGGCAGTGTGGGAGGTCCCTGTCCCTGGGGACGGGGACAATGCAGCCACTTGGCATCACGCACTTCGATCGCATCTCAGCAGGATCCAACGTATTTCCTGAGCACGGCTTCAGAGCCCTGTAAGCGTGCCAGAGATGGCAGGGAGACCATCATAGGAGCTTTATTCCCTGTGTAGGAGCTCTCAGGCTGTGATCAAGTCACCCCACAGTCATTTCTGATGAGAAGGTGCTGGGCAGGCTGGACCAGCACAGCAATGCTCCCGGGAGGCGGTGGCACATCTCTCAAAAGCGTTTGATATAAATAGATGGGAGGCTGAAACCAAAAGCTGTAATCGTGTGTGTGCCAGCACAAGATGGGAGTGGGTAAACACAGGTGGCTGCTGCGTCCGCCAAATGCGTCCCTCCTGAAATGCAGCTCAGTGACATGACTGGCGTCCCACAAGCATGGCCCAGTGACACAAATATCCCCAGCATGGCTGTGAGGTGGGGAGTAGGACGAGGGCGACGGCAGAGCTCGCAGCCCTGCTGGGATGGCAGTCAGAATCAGCAGGGCTGATGAGGACCTTCAGCAGCCTCCTCCTCCTCCATCGAAATCCACTCCTGGGAAGTTATGGACATTGAGAGTCCCAGCAAGGATTGAGCTGACCCCAACCACGAGCCCTGCAGTGCCCGGGGATGTTTGCTGGGGTAGCGGTCTCTGCGGAGTTTGGTGTTTGGGGGCTGGTGACATGGCTCACATCCCCTGAAGCACAATGAAGTCAGCCATTTACTTGGAAATTACCCTCAGCTGAAGGCAGGCAAGGTTAAATTGCAAATGAAAGTCAAATATTTACAGCATTCAGATTAGCACTGTGATCTGGCAGGCTGGGAAACCTTATGCACCAATTCCTATGTGGCACAGAAATGTTTGCAAGCTGGCAGCTTTGCCCTGCTCCAGGAGGCCACGGGCTATGGGCAGGTCCAGCACACTTAGTCCTGCCACAGAGAGCGTGGACCCAGCTGGCCTCACTTCCCAGTGCTGCCCTTGAGGGATACCAGTTCCCTGCATGTTTTCCATGCCAGTGTGCAGTGGGTGAAGGTGCTGGGGTGCATTGCCAGGCTTTTAAGGCCAGGAATAACAATGATCTCCATTTAGTGGATAGCTCCTAATAGGGACTATTGTGACTCTCATTCCTTGGTAACCATTTGGGTGGTTAATTACCCTTGCTCTTAAGATAATTGTGCCTTATTGAAGGGTGGATGTTGAAGTGACAAAAGATGGGGTTTGGGCTCTGACCCTGCCATGCAGGATGAGGACAGATGGCTGATGCCAAGTCTTTTGCATGGTGCTGCATCTCCAGACCATGGGCCACGGCTGCAGCTCTGCCCTCAACCTCCTCCAACACTTTGAGGAGCCTGTCTCTGTGGATCCGGGGTGATTTTTGATGAATTTGCGTGATTTGGTGAACAGGCAATTGATCATTTGTCAGCATGGCTAGCGTCACTGGCCAGCATGAGGGAAATGTGACGGGAACAACCAGTATTTATTAAGGAGCTGGCACTGGAAGGGAAGCACCCTGGTGAGAGCCCCAAGAAAGTGGCTGGGACCGGAGAGGCTGGGTTTCCAAGCAGATTTAGGCAGCAGGATCTGGGCAGCCTCAAGCAGAGACCTAAATGCCCCGACTACTGCCATGCTGTGGTTTCTAGTTTTTCTTTGCATTGATGGCCAGGGACATCATGGTTTTAACATCAGGACTGAGATGCTGGAAACCGCTTCCGTGATAAGGAGCCCATCAGGGCAGGGACATGTGAGCTCATGCTGTGATCCCCCGAGTTCTCCCTTTCCATAGCCCTCAGTGATAAGAAAGGCAGGAAAATGAAACAACCACAAACCCACACTTTGTAAAACTTTTCTCTTTGCCTAAAAGAAAGGGGGGAAAGAGCCTGAGCACCTTTCCCATCTTCCCTGGGACAGGCCATAGTGGCGAGGCTGCCTTGTGGCCGCCCAAGTCGAAACATGGGATTTGGGGCTTTGCAGGCAGGTGAGGAAAACTCTCCTGGATGGGTACCTGCACATCACACAGGCATGGTCCGGCTCTGCCTGCAGTGCCAATCGGCTGTGGCTCTCCCACATGGCACCAGCCACGGTAGGGTGGCATGAGCTCTGCCCTGAATGGGGCAAGCAGGACTGGAGCTGCTCTGAGTGGGCTGCAGCCCTCACTGAGCAGCACAGAGTGTGAACTCATGGGGCAACGGTGGCAAAGATGACAATAATCCCTGCCAGCTGTCAGCAAAGGTGCTCCGTGGGCTTCACAAGCAAGCATGAAGTGAGCCCCTTGTTGCCTTTGCGAGGATGGGAAACCCAGCGTGAGCCCCAGCCAGCTTGCTGTGGCTCACAGCGCGTGTGCATGCCACCAGCCTCGTGCCTCCCCACCGGCACAGCGCCAAGCCACCTGTGATGAGGGAACCAAAACGCTGTGGCTGGGAGGATTTTGCAGGCTTTTTCATTAACCTTGGCCCAGATACAGTTTAGTTTAATAATCCCTACACAGATTGCCCAGATCAGGGCAGCGTTTGCCTCATCTCTGAGATGAGAGAAAATTGTCAGGAATTTTTTTTCAGATAACTTCACCACCTCTGTGACCCTGCTGATAGATTTAGCCTAGGAAGGGAGGGGCAGCAGCCTTTGCTCCATGCCAACCGCAGCTCACGTTCCTCCTGTCCCTAGCACGGCTGCTGTGGCTGCTCTGCTTGCAAGCCTGCCCTACTTTGGATCAGCCCACAACATCTTTGATTTTGAGGTCAGTGACAGCTGCTGGCGGGCCTGGCCTTATGCTGTGTTTACTTTTTAAGCAGCTCAATGCGAATACAAAATTAACAGCTTCCTTGAGCTGCTTTAACTATTTCATTATTCCTGCTGAGGAATTGAGGATGAATTAGTATGGAACTCGCAGCTCCACGCAGCTGCGGCTGTTTGCGCTGGATGAGGCTTTGGTCCTTCTACTTAATCCTGGGTTTGGTTATTGAGCCCTAACTAATAACTGCTTTACACTGGGCTCACATATAATCTGCAGCGTAACTCTGTTACTCCTTTTCCCTTGGGGGATGGAGGGGATCTCTGAAGCTCTCTGGTGACCTTCTGCATCCCCTTCCCTCCAGGGGATGCAGGGCTTTTCTGGCGAGGGGTTAGCCCCATGCTGCCAGCAGTGCACCCCCTGCCAGCCCTTCCCCAGGCTGAGGCACTGCGAATACGCCCTCCAGTCCTTCTACATCGGCCAAACCCTCCCGCTGCCTTGCTGGGAGAGCCTTGGCCCCACGGTGACAGGCAGCCGAGGAGCGGCAGGAGGCCAGCAAGACGTCATCTCTGTGCTGGGAGCACACCCTGTTCCTTTCTGCAAATGACTCGGGAGGAAGGAATTTAACTCAGAATTTCCTCCTTAAGAACTCTGGCCCTTGTTCTGGGCAGAGTCTTCTGGGAGAGGGATTTTGGCCAGCTGGGATGCAGGGGGAGCACAGGGGGTGGCTGTGGGGGGTGGGATGCCGCTGGGGAAGAGTGTTCAGCCAGCTCGGATCCTCCTATTTCCTCATTTCTGCTAATCTCACCTGCACAGGTTTCTGTAGCCCTGGCTGCCAGGGGAGGCTCAGAGATGGAGAGGTGGGGAGAAAAGAGATTAAAAGTGACCTTGGCTTGTGCAGCCCAGAGGCGCTGGTATGCAGTGACAGTGTCAGACTGCCTGGGGAGGCACAAGAAGCATTTGTAGCCTCGCAGGCATGCCAAGGGCTCCCTGCGGAGATCCCCTGCCTCTCCTCACTGCCATGGGGCTGCATTGCTTGCCCGGGCTAGCTGCCTGCAGCTCACCACCCAGGGGCTGCTGGGACCCCTGTCCCTGATGCACAGCATCTTTGCAAACAGGTGCAAGGCGAATCTTCCCCTTTGCCACATGGCTGCTGGTGCCACCTCATGGCCTGAGCCGCCCTTCCACGTGGCTGGCCAGCACATGAGTTGCTCTTGCCCAAAAGCAAGAGCTGGTGGTCAGCTGGAAATCATGACCTCCCTGCAGGAGCAGCTCGCTCTTACTCCAGGGCTGTGAGGTTTTGCTTTCTTGCTTGCTACTGGTTTGGCTCTCCAGTGGTCTGGGTACTGGGAACAGCCAGCATAATAAGTACTTTTGGTGCCCCTTGCTCGTCATGGACATTGAAGCCCTTTGCAAATTTCCCTGTAAGAAGTAGGTCAGCTTAAACCCTCTCTTTGGAAAGAGGAGAAGCACAGAGGATTAATTAACTTGCTTGGTATTGCACAGCCAGGCAATGGCAGTGCTGCCGGAAAGCATCCTCCAGTCCTGGGGGAAGCGGGGGCTCTCATGGCAGGGCCCTCCTCCTCCTAGTCAGGCACCAGCATGATTGAGATGCTCCTTGTTTGCTCTCCCAAACCAGGCTCCATCCAGCAGCTCGCGAGTGCAGCCTGGTCGTCTGCTGGCTGAGTGATAAAGTTCCTGTCCTTAAGAGCCCTGCAGCTCACGGTATGTGCCTGCATGTTCGCAGCCAGTGCCTGTTTCAAAGCAGCAGAAGCTGGCAGTGATGTAACCCAGCACTAAAAATAGCTGCAGGAAGAGTCCCTGAAGCAGCAAGAGCAACTGCAGGGAAGGGATATATGGGATATATTTCACAAGAAATGACATTCCCAATCAATGCTGATTCAGTCTGTCCTCTTGGCATTGCCCAGAGCGCTGGTGCTCCAGGGGCGATGGGCCAGGAGTGCTGGCTGCTGCCAGCAACCTGGGCCCTGGAGACCTGATGGAGCGTGTTCATCCCAGCTGGGAGAGAGCACCGCTCATCCTCATCCTCCCCAATTCACATGTGGGTCTTCTGGCTTGCACCCTTAGCCACGGAGAGCTGGTGGAGAAGACTATAGCTAGGTGGTGCACAGGATGGAGAACCTGCAGCAAGGAGCAGGAGGGTGCAGGTCCCAGCCACGAACATGCACATTACAGCATTTTTTGGCAGAGGACAGGTCTACTGTCGAGTGGAGCAATCTGCTCGGGAAGTTCACCATGAAATAACTAGGAGATCTGCAGTAGCTGAGCCTTTTCCTCCTTGGTGCCCGTCACACAAGGCTGAGGTTCCCTGCATGGCCATGGCTCCGAGGGGGCTTGTAGCCCTGGAACTCGCAGCCACTGCCAGCCTGCCCCACGGCACCACGGGCTCTGCCATGAGCACTGTCAGCTCCTCAATGGGGACAACTCTACTGGGGGGAAGGATTTTGCTCTTCCATGAATAAAGAGGATTTATTCTGAGGTGAGCTGGACCTCCTCATTTAGGAGAACATAGTAGAGTTTTCCCCTTCAAAGTGGGATGAAAAGGCTCGTTTGCAAAGCTAAAAGATACATGGGGGTATGTTCTGGCTCCTACAGCATCACCTCCCCCCTGATGGCTGGAGTAAGGTGGCTGCTCAGAGGAAAGCTGCCAGAAGGAGCAGGCAAGGGGAAGGAACAGGAGGAAAACCACATCCAGGCTCCTCCATGGGAGGGAAAACAGGACAGTGATGGGGGCTGCCACCAGGGACTGACTGGAAAGGGAAGAGGAGGGAGGCTTTGGTTCCTGTGGCGGGGGCTTAGCGCTGGAGCATCTACAGCACAAGCCTGTGGTTACTCTGTTGCTGCAGGCTTGGTGGGCAGGGAACGGAGCTGTTGCTGAGCCTGTGCCATCCCGAGCTGGAGTCACGCTTGATTTCTGCAAGGAAGCAGGTATCGCAGACAGTGCCCGGCCCATCTGTGGCAAGGTGGATGGTGGTGAGTGGGGCGTCATGAGCCCTTTCCTTCCTGCACAAAAGGCGCCCTGTGATGTGTGAAATACAGACAGTCCCCTCCCAATCGCTATTTTTGCCAACGTTTCTTTCTCTTGTTTGATTTACTGGTGCAAAATCTTGCAAGCATTAAATTGGCTGAATGGGGACGAGAAGTTTTCTGTAATTGGCTCTTCACCCACGGGGACGTGGTGAGGGATGTCTGCAGCTGCCAAGCTGAAGCTTCTGTCCTTCTCTTGCCTGCAGACACCTCTGAAAGGGTCTGCTGGGACTGATCCTGATTCCCCAGTATTATTTGGGGTGTACCTCCGTGCAAAACCAGGCTGTGCAAAGCGGCCACAGAAGCGACAATGGAAATCGAAGGCTGGGGGTGGCAGGTTTAAAGCAGCTGAAGGACAAGCCGACTTATTTTTATTGATATTTATATCTGAACTGGCTTTTCCCTACCCTAAATAGTCTGCACTGCTGCACTGTGCTGAGCAGCACCGGTGGCATTTCAGCACTGCCAGGCGGGTAGGTGTGGCGGGGTGTGTGACCACGGGACGGCAGCCAAACCCCAGTATCACCCAGCTTGGGAAGTTCCCAAAACGTTCCCTGGAGGAGTTTCAGCTCTGAGTCCTGCTCCTCTTTGCATGCTGGGGAGTTGGGGCTGTTTTGCTGAAGGCAAAGCCGTGAAATTGTGACCGTATAAAGGGCAGAGAGCAGTGCCTTGGGGTAAGAACACGAGCTGCTTAATGGTGAGGTCTGGGTGCGCCAACAAAGACCAAGGGCCTCTGGGCAAAGCCTGGAGCGGAAAGCACAATCCCAGACCCAGGAGCCTGGCCCTAAGCACCACCATGATAAACATAACTATTCCACAAATAATAACACAAATAGAGTTAATTATTCCAGCCTGCTGGAATGGCCCTTGTGCCACTGCCTGGCCCTGTGGGATGGGGAAAGGAGCAGGAGGATTTATTCACCAAGGAGTGCCTGAGGGAGGCTTAGTAAAAGGAGAATCAGACAGCAAACCTGCAGGAGGGCAGGCACTGGGGGAGAGAGCTGCCGCAGCCTACAAGCGCAAGAAGAAACCGAAACTGCCAGCTCTTTCCGGCTTCAGCTTTGGCTGAGATGGTCGCCCACAGAGCATGGCAGCGCTGCACAGAAGGCAAGAACAAGGGGTTGACCCGAACCTGTGGATCTGGGTTTTCACTCTGGCTGCAGAGCCTGCAGCAAGGCTGTGAGCTGCCGCAAACACACACCCCACCAGCCTGACAGATTCCCAGCGCGCTCTCCCAGAAGAGCTGGAAGACCACATGTGGGTGATTCCACCGTGCCGGAGCAGCCATGGCTGCGTACCACCAGTGTTATCAGCATGCGCCGGGAGGGGGGTCCTGCCCGTGCTTTTAAAGGCTCTGCCTTACCCCGCAGAAAAACTTAGAAAAGATTAGGTGGAAAAAACCCTCTGGCCTCTCCTAACCTTTTGGCACTTGCTATCTATGTATTGTTCTTTTTGTGTGTTTTCTGGCAAGTGATTGTTTTATCCTACAATAACACATGAATTCTGCCATGGCAGCAGTTCACTAGGCAGGAGAGAGTCCTGCCGGAGAGTTACAGCCTCAGCAGACAGGACTGATGAAGGGAGGGGAGAGAGGGGACACAGCAGTAACTGGTGTTTGTTATTGGGAGCCCACGCTGGAGCTCCATTAGCAGCTCACAAACACTGTCTCTAGGGCTCAGTATGGCTGACTGCACAAGGCAGGCTTTCTGGGGCTGGGGGGCTCATCCAGGGCACCCAGGAGTAGGTCTGGCAAGAGTCCTTGCTCTCTGAAGAGGCTGAAGATCTCCCCAGGACAGGCCAGGGAGTGGTTTGCATGCATCGCTGGCTCAGAGGCAGCTCTTTGTTGGTACCCTCTTCTCTGATTTCTCTCCTGCATCTTCCCCGGGCAGTGGAGCAGGCTGCAGCAGGATGCAGGCACATGCAGTCAGCCCAGGGCTTCTGCAGAAGCCCAACAAGCGCAAGTGGGCTGGGCTGTGTCCTTCAGCCCTTTCCCAGCAGGTAAGCAGCCTGCCTGGCTGGGCACTGCCACCATCCCCATTTTCAGTGCACCGTGGATCACATGTGCTCCCCGCTTGCCTGAAGCATAGTCAACAAATTAAACCTTAAACCATAAGTTACAGATGTTTTTGCTTGTGATTCCTGGGTCTAGTCAGATCAGTTAGAAGGAACTTAGGGTGGAGAGATATCTTTCCGTTAGGTTTCAATCACAGCCTTTTGCAGGAAAGCACAGATCCTTCACCTGCGATCCCTCACGCCCTGACTCGTCAAGCAGCAGCTGTCAGCTCTCCATCTCTGCAGGTCTTGAAAATTCACAGAGCTGAGCTTCCATTCCAGTTAAACAAAGTCCGGTTGTGTTCTTCTTCTCTGACTCATCCATCAGTTTGTAATTGCTCCGGACTAATAGAAAGTGCCTGGCAAGGGACAGGCCTGCCTGGCGGGTGGCTGAACTGCTGGGGCTCGGGCAGCTGGCTTTGCTGCTGCCCCACACAAAAAACCCCCATCATTATCCTTCTTCTTCCAGCTCTGTTCTCATAATTATTATTTTTGACCCTGAGAGGACTGAGGATAGAGCATGGAATCTATTTCCGTACAAGACATCTTCAAAGCATGACATTTCCCTGCTACTTCATTAAATTAAGTGCTGTCCTCCTTTAGTGGCCTGGCTTTTTGAGTCCTGAATCAGACACATTGTCTGATGAAATGTTTTGCAAGTAAATAATAACTAGAACCATGTGCATTAATTTTAACTACCACAGGCACGGTAAAACTGGCATGGACCATACCATGCAGACAGAGCATGGGATTAAGATTGTGGGTGAGGACTATGCAGTTAGAAAATTGTATTGGATTGGAACTGGGCTGATTTGGTGAGAAGGGGCTGAATTTTGGGGGATTTACAGTTTTTGATTCAGGGTCTCAGTTTTCATATAAATGAAATTTTACAACCCTCATCACGGCAAGAATAATATTGAACTAGGGAACTTCGTAACAGTCCTCTGCTCCCTGTAAAAGGAACAATTCCTAGATCCTTAGCAGGGGAGACAGAAAAATGAATATGCATGAACTTTATGTTCAAGAGTGTTTCCTCTGGATCATGGATTTGACACAGCCCAAGAGGGAGAAGTTTGCTCTGCCACTTCCTGTATTGTACCAGTTCTGTAAATAACGGGAAGTGCTTGTTCCTTTAAACTGTCAGTCTGGCACTTGTCACCAGCTCTTTCAAAATGCATGTGTATATATGTGTATATATATACATGCACACACAGTTCACACAAGGAGAGGAAAGTGTTTGTAGAAGCAGGATGTTTATTGCCTAATTATTTTGTGAATTATTTTGGCAGTGGGAGAAACAGGCACCTTTCTGACTGCCTGCATGAGCAGATCCTCACCAGGTTAAACACCGCATCTCCTTTGTGTTGGCAAGGAGGAGGAGGGTTGAGGAGCATTGCTATTGCAATGACTACTAGAGCTAAGCGTCTTACATTCAACAGCCTCATGCCATTGCTCAAGGTGAAATGTTCTCAAGAAGCAGTTCAGGGTCACCTGGAGTACCGGGCAGCCAAAGGATCAGCCTTGCTTGCATGTCTGGGAGCTCAGTTAGCTGGCCGTTCATCCTAGAGCCGATGGGATAGGGAGGCTGGAAGTTTAGGAAGTGACCGTAAGCCGTGCTAGGCAAGGGCAGTGGAGGAATGAAAAGCTTGCCAAGCCCAGCTTGATGTTGATGTCTTATTACAAGCATGAACTGTATCAGGGAAGCTGATCGCGGGGGCGGTAGGAGGTAGCTGAGTGACGCGCATAGCCTGGAATTGCTCCCCCGCTAATTCAGAGGAACAGAAAGAAGCGCAGCAAGGAGCAAGGCTTGAGGAAACCTAATGCTGCCATGTGTATGTGGGAATATTCCCAGCCTCTGGAAGGATCATGCAGCCACCCGCTGGGGAGGGGTCCCATGTGGTGGCACCCCAGCTCCCCTCTCTGTGTGGCTGGGGAACATAAATCAGACGTGAGACCTCGACCAGCTCTGGGCTTCCAAATGAAGATTAAAACTAGTAGCATGTGTCGATAATCTCCAGCCATAACTGCCAGTCTCTTGAGTAAATTACAGACCTGCTGTCTCACAACCAGCTTCAGCCCAAAGTGGCATGTATTTAAAACAAAAATCTTTAAATATCCAAGGAAAGTCACCAGTTTTAAATGGTGAGACACACATACAAAAACAGATTTTGAAATTAAGATAATCATGATGGCGCCAGCCAGATTACTGAGGAAACTCTCAACAGGCAGCCCTGCTTGGCTTCGACTGTCAGCGTGATGGACAAAAGAGACATATTTTAAGCAGTGAGAACTAAGGGGTATAATTGTTTCTTACACAAGACTGTACACGTGCTTGTACTTTAGAACAAAGAGAAATCGGACATCTCTTGCCCTCTGAATCTCTTTGGTGAACCGATGCTCACCTTCCCAAACCAAGGAGCCACTCCTGAGCCAGACAGGCCCTGGCCCACCCAGGGGCAGGCAGTCGGGGAGCAGAGGTGGGAAATTTGAGCAAGATGCTCTGTGTGTGCAGCCCTGCCTTGGCAGCCCATGGCCAGGAAGGATGGGACCCTTCTGGAAACAAAGGATGCCTTTTGCTGGGTGTGTTGTACAGCAGAATTGTGGTGGCTGGTGTGGCTTTTAGCTCTCTGAGCTTTATTTAAATGAAATGCAAAGTAATTTGTATCTAAGTGAAGTTGTTCTGTTTCATTAGTGTGATTAAATAGGTGGCAGAGCGTTACTAAGTTCATTGTCAGAGAGACTGTTGCTTAGTAATTTAAACTGCAATAATCTCATTGTTCAGTCTTTTTTCCTTACAATGATAGTGGCTCCGTTGTTACAGGCACATTCATGGGCTCGCAACCCCCGACAACTGCAGTGGCATTTAAAACATTAGGCCGCAGGCTCTGAGAAGTGATTCAGGGTAAAGCTGAGTAGGGGGAGCCTCTGGGACTTCTGGCTGCGTATGCCTGAATGAGATTTTTGGTGGTATAGAAACCGAAACGCAGAACTAACGGGTGAGCTCAGGCATACAGCCCCGTGAGCCTCCCCCTGCTTCAACGGCTCGACAGATGCTCTTCCTCTGCCTCCTCAGCCGAGCGAGCAGAGAAAGGGCCCCTGCAGCCAGGCCCCAGTCACGTCCAAACCAACAGTGCACGTTGCACACAAATAGAGATACACCGTTTTCAAGCAGGCACTGAGGCAAAGTTAACGCGAGCCCCGTCTACGGCTGCTGCGGCCTGCAAGTCAAGGAGGTGCAACTCCAAAGATCGGTAAGGGTGCAGGAAGAGGAAACCCAACCCAGCCCGCAAAGGGCTGGCGCCGGGCTGAGGGTGCTTGGGCGGGGGTTCGGAGCTCGGGGACGAGGCTCGGCGGGGCCAGCTCCGGTTTGCCTCGCCGAGGCGGGGGCCGTGTCCGGTGTTTGCTTCGCCAAGGCGAGGCAGGTCCCGCGCAGAGGCTGGGAGTCACGGAGGGACGACTTCTCCCCGCGGTCCTGCTTCCCAGGCCCGGGCTCTATGGAGCAGGCCGGCCATCCCCACCTCCCCGCAGCTTCCGTGGGACGGGATGGGCCGGGGCCGGGGCCGGGGCCGGGGCCGGGGCCG
>WEKW01008490.1:201290-225610 GCA_013389905.1 Sula dactylatra
ATAATATAGCAGGAAAAATGTATACAACTTGATACAGGGAGTTCCTTTAGTTGGTATGGAGAAGGGCAAGGGCTGCTGCTTTAATTTATTGAACTGATGAACAGATACTTTCTACCTGACAATAAGCGTGCATTCTTTCTTGGTGGGAATCCTTTGTTCACAGTCTAATGTTAAAAATAAGATTAGCTTTCTACCCTGATGGGCCAAGGCTGCTATCCAGTTAGCTGTGTCATGTTCCCAAAGGGTTTTGCAAACATGTTTTGCAGAAACTTTGTGCATGAGTTCATGTATAATTCTGGGTTCCTAGATTCAGTCTGTTTTGTTTTGATTAAGTAAATTCGAGGATTTTTTCTTTTATCTGGAGAAGTTCTTTCATTTTTCCAAACTATAGCAACATGTTGCTGCACTTACCAGCCATTTAATAAAGACATTAAAAAAAACCTGCTTTATATCAGGGTTTTAGCAAGCAGGTGGTTTCTTTTATGGGTCTGGCTCAAGCACCCTATGTTCAGTAAGAAGAATTTGCTCTTTTTTGCTTTTCTTTGATAGACTCTTTATCATTACTACAGTGCCTGACTCTCATCACAATCATGACTGCTGGTGAAGGCTATAGCAAAAGTATTTCTGCTTGGAAAGGGAATGCACATGTAGTCTCAATATGTAGGTGTGGAGGAGTTGCTATTTTACCCTTGGATTTGTAAGTGTTCCTGCTGAGTATTTTTAAAAAACTTCATGCTTACTCATTGCCAAGTACAAGTCACGTGGAGATAACTTAATGATTGTTACATTGATTGATTTGCTGCAGAAGAGCTTAAATAACCTTGACTTGTGTAGAAACTTAAAGCTCAACATCCTCTTTTTTTTTTGCTGTCACAACCACTTGTTTTAGAGTTACACTTCATGAAAAAGAAGGGTTTTTTCCACTCTAGTCTTTCTTTTAAAGTAAGCTCAATGGAGTTGTTTTCTGAAATACCTTATCGGTCTGGGTATTTCCAAACACCAGCCAAATTTGTCAAAGAACACTGCAAAGACCTACAGCATGCTGCTGCCTTGCGTCATATTTTTTTTCTTGCATTTAGGGAAAACAGAAAATGAGATAGCTAAAAAGCAATATGGTCACCTGTGTGATGTCTCCCCCCCAACTTGATGCTGTGGCACTGCCCCTTTTCCCCCCACAACGTTGAAAGCTATTAAGTCTGCTGTATTAAATTGGTATTACTTGTAGTTTAGGGGACAGTTCTTTTGTGAATGCACTCTTGTACTGAAGATAACCTTTTTCCTTAACTATTTACCAGAATAAGTGTTTGCTTCCTGTAATCATAGAATCATTAAGTTTGGAAAAGACCTCAAAGATCATCTAGTCTAGCCGTCACAACCCAACACCCCCATGCCTCCTAAACCACGTTCCGAAGTGCCGTGTCAACACATTTTTTGAACACCTCCAGAGATGGTGACTCCACCACCTCTCTGGGCAGCCAGTTCCAGTGCCTCACCACTCCTTCAGTGAAGAAATTTTTCCTAATATCCAATCTAAACCTCCCCTGGCACAACTTGAGGCCGTTTCCTCTTGTCCTATCACTAGTGACTTGGAAGAAGAGACCAACACCCACCTCACTACAACCTCCTTTCAGGTAGAGAGTGATAAGGTCTCCCCTGAACCTCCTTTTCTCTAGACTAAACAACCCCAGCTCCCTCAGCCGCTCCTCATAAGGCCTGCTCTCCAGACACTTCACCAGCTTCGTTGCCCTTCTCTGGACACGCTCCAGCATCTCAATGTCCTTCTTGTCCTGAGGGGCCCAAAACTGAACACAGTATTTGAGGTGTGCCCAGTCTAACATTGGTAAGGAAATGCTTCTAACATTCACTTCCGTGCTCCTGCTGGCCACACTATTCCTGATAATCATGCAGATTTTAAAGCTGCTCTTAAGGCTTTTTGCAAAACCGTAGGATTCATATGAGCACTTCTGATTATTATGCAGGCTCTGCATTTCTACCTTAATGAGATAAAAAGCTAGAAAATACAGCTTTTATTGCTTAAACTTAGTTAAATTGTTACTGTTGAAGATACAAAAGGCTTCAAAAGTATCCTAGCATGGGACTTGCATTCTCTTAAGAGATATAATGCATCCTTAGTTAGGAATCTATTAAAACAGTTCTGATAAATGAACACGGATCTTTTTTCCATTAAGAATTAAAAGCATCTATTGTATAGGGCTTGCTTCCTAATCTATATGCAGTTCATCTTTAAAATGTAATTTTATATTTCTGATACTGTTTTAAGGCAGCTGACTGGACACTAGAGAATTTAAGTATCTCCATTCTAGTCTTAAGAACTTCTGGAGTAGAACACACCAGAGTAACTTCAATTCATGAGCCAAGCAGCAACTAAAGTGAACGTTAGAAGCATTTCCTTACCAATGTTAGACTGGGCAAATTTGCTAATAAAATAATGTTTTATGTGTAGAGGATGCATGTTTTTCATCAAAATTAATCACAAGTTGTGCAAGAACTTTGAGCCTGAGCATGTTTAACATAGCTAATGTTTTTGATATTCTGATGTTGCATCCTCTGCTCTGTATTTTGTGTTCTTTGACTCAATGTACCTTGCTATTTCTAAAGTAACAATACAAGTATTGAAGCGTGTAGTATGGTCACATAAGAACTTGTAAAATTTCTGCAGGTTCTTAGTGTGTTTATTCTGCTTCAGTTGTGAAGGGTTGCTCTCTTTGAGCATCGTAATGACTTATCAACTCAGACCTGAGGTTCCTTTTCAGTTTTGTGCATGCAACAGGTGGTGGGCTCTCATAAACAAACATACCATACACTTTCCACATTGATATTTGCATGTTCCTGTGTCCTTTCTCAGCTGGTACTCGTTCATGTGTTTCTGAGTATTTTTTGGGTTGAAGCAGCTTTCTGTTTGGCTTCTCTAATGGGTCACTGATACTCTTTTTTTTCCTCCTGTTGTCTGGCTGTGCCATTCTTCTGCTTCCTTGGAACCTCGGGAAGGGGCTTGGCTTTGGTTCAGTGGGGTTATAGCATCCTGCCGCAGCTCTGTTCGGCAGGTAGCTACGCTGTCAGCTTCCCCTTTGCACTACCCAGAGAAGTGAGAAAAGGACAAGCAGCAAGCTTTGCTGCTTTGCTATTTCTGTCACTGTAAAGCTGATTTATGGCTATTTGGAGCTGCAGATATTGACTATCCAAAGAAAGAAGTCTGCACTTGAGAGAACCCAGTTTTAACAGATGGCTTAGGCGGGCAGCTCTGCATCAGTAATTCTGCTATTATAAAGTTTTGGGAAGAGGTGCTCTTTTTGAGATTGTTATGAAGGAAGGAGCTGCTGCTTAATTGAGAGCTGTGCTCTGCAGAGGATGTGTGTGTTAATGCAATTACATATGGGACTACCTTGAGATTCTGTAATGACATGAAATACCTTCCAAAGAATGCTGTCACCTGAGGTTAGTATTAAAAAGTCTGAAAACCCGAGTTCATTTTGGTATTCTTTCGATGGTCACTGTCACATGTGAATGAGAATAAGATGTCTGTACATGTCACTTCTGTTTTACAGATATGGGTTTTAAACATCTTTTGCTGCTTGCTGTCAGAATGACATGACTCAAGCTATTGTTATTGTCTAGACAAGTTTTTATTTGCTCCCTTCAAGTTGTTAGATTTTTCTTTTAAAATGCTTGACATGTGAAGGAATAGTACATCTGCTTTTTTTTTTTCTGATGTGTCCTTTGAACAAAAGATCTTAACCAAAGGCGCTTAAAAGCACGTAGGAGGGAAAGGGCAGGGTACACTGAGCCTGTGTTTGGTATCTGGGAAAACTGCCTAAACCCAACTGTTCTGTGCCCAAAGAGCATTGAAAACAAGCTGGGTGTAGAATCAGAGGAAAAGGCACTGAAGAAGTGTATTGTGTTCATGCTGGTCAACATTAATGCGCTAGAAGCTGTTGGTGTTAGGTTAAAGTTTTTATTTCTAAGGAAGTGGAACTGATTTGACATACTTGTGAGGTTGTTTATGGAGGTAAGGTGCAAAGCATTTCTGATGGGCATTACAGTTGTGCTCCTGGTCCTGTTATTAATTGAAGTGGCAAGATTCCCCAATATTAAGTAGTGCCAAAATGGCAAACAAATCCTGATTGTTTGTAGTGGTAATGTTAAAGCATGCAGCAGAAAAAAACCTTAAGATCTTGCTCAGATTTTTTTTTGCAAGTGAGAGCTTCATTGGCTGAAAATGAACTGAATTTATTAGGTGAACAGTGCTTCTTGTATCGAAAGGCTAAAATATAGTAGTTGTTTTAGTTTGCGCTTTGAACCTCTGGATACATAAAAATCTAAATTGACAAGATTGTGCAGGCTTGCTGCTGCCTTCTTGGGTACTGTTGCTCTGTTCAAATCATATGTGCATTATAGGTTTATAAGAAGGCAGTAAATTCCTTTGCACAAATAAGGAGCTTGCTTAAAGGCTTTACAGCAAGGACCCCTTGCTGACACTCTGTTCAGCAGTCCTCTTGCACAGTTTTATACTGTATAGTTGTATCAATACAGCTTTTCCAGCAGGGGCACATACTACAAAAATCTAACGGTAGAAGCAGAACATGTGGGAGTTGCACTGTGGTTCTGGAAGATAAAAACAGAAGGAGAGCTTACGAATACAGGCACAGTAAACTCATCTCTGTTGTGTGAGCTTCACCCTTTATCTCTGGTAGATTCACATTTGCCTTGTAGTCATGCAGACTGAGTGCACTGTGTTTTGACTATGTATAGATGTTTCTAACGTTTCTCAGAAAAAACCCCAAAACGACAACCCTGCCTAAATATTTCGTAACTGATATTTTTGTAATATCAGAGCTATAAAAAGCTTGCTTTGTTACCCCTCGAGTGGGACGTTACACTGTGTGATGTGCTGCCAGATCTTACTTTTTCAGGAAATGGTAAAGTAGCATGAGTAGTCCTGTGCCGTTCTGTGCTTGGCAATTCTATTGCCAAGTGAATGCGGTGCACCATGTGCAAGTATTGTCCAGACCACTTGGGTATATATGAAAGGAAACAAGTTGAGCTGCTACTAATGAACTCCCTGAAGATGTGTTGGGTAAACAAGTTGTTGTGCATTGTCAGTGGTGGAGGTGCTTTTTGCCAGGGAGTCGTTTCTGTGGCATAAGCATTGACAAGGCTTAACTCCTGATGCAACAACTCTGATGCAGTAGGACTAGGACTAATTCTGGTGTCTGAGGCTAAGGGATGTTGCAAGATAGTTTCTCAGTTTGAATCGCCGCAGCTGCCAATCAATGTCTCTGCATCAGGGGTAATTAGGAAGGTAGCCACAGAATGGTAACGCTGTCTTGGAAGGGGTGGCTCTTGTAATGCTGATGTGCTGTGATGCTGTTAGAAATGCCCTGCCTGGTGTAAAGCCCTGTCACCACAGGATCTTGTACTTACGTAACTGTGTCTCCCAGTGAAAGGCAGCACTCTTCTGGCTTTCCCTGGGAAATTCCAGAAGACTGGAAGCATTGACTCTAGGAAATCCTTATGAAAATTCTTGAGACTTGTAAAATCATTGGTGCATTTTACAAATGTAAACTGATGCTTAAAATTTCTCTAATAGAAAATGGAAGCAACTCTCAGGAACTGATGTGGCTTGCTGAGCATGCGTTTGGTGAGAGCCTGAAGCTTGTTACACATCTGCTGGTAAGCCAACTTGCAGTGGCCTCTAAGGTGAGGAGCAGTATGACCCTGCGTGGAGTGTGGGGAGGCATCGAGGAAACCCGTGCCTCCAGAGCACCGGCAGTGCCACCTTCTGACTGTGGCAGCTGCAGAGGTGGGTCGGACTGCCTGGTATTTGAGGTCAGGCCAGGGTATATGGCTTTCCACGCTGTCTGGGCACCGCAGTGTGGCTCAGCTTGCTTGTAGCTAAATAGGTTTTTGGAAGTGGCTTGTGTCCAGGGTGGAACTGGGAGGGTTTTACCTGTGTGTCTCTAAGTTGTCAAGTTGTTGATGTTGAGGTAGATGAGAAAGCTCTCTGGGGGTGCAGTAGCTGCATTATAAAAAAATACTAGGAAATTTAAAAGTAGTACAAATAGCGATGGAAAGATTACTGATTTTGCTGCAATCTTAAAACATAACTAGAGTATCAGAAGAGAGTATTGTTTCTGGGAAATACTATTGCAAATTAAATTTTACATGCTCTTGCAGAGGTGGCCTGAGTTTTGCTTTCTCTATTAAATACTCATTTAAAAAAAAAACCAACCTGGTAACTTATTGTCAAATAAGGCTCTTGAAAGAAAGGAGGGGGTGGGAAGCTAACCGGTGTGTAGTGAGTAAAACTGTTGACCTGTTATCCTTAGGTGCAGGTAAACATTCCAGGAGCTGGAGTTCGATTGATCGATCTGTTGTTTAGCAGTTGTTTAATTCAATTAATGTCCTGAAGTACAGGGCGAGCTGTAGGCATCTGTAGTTCTGTTAGCGCCACTGCTTTAAGCCCGCAGGTCTCTACTTTTCCAGTTAATGTAAAGCTGTTAAATATCTAAGGAGGACAAATAAAAATAGACCTGTGACCTAGAACACTTTGTAGTCTCTTTGAATTAAGTGCATTATTGTTCGTGTAATGGTCTTCAGACAAAATAAGTATGAGGTTGTTTTTAGCTGCAAAAAGTTAATCATTAAAGCTTGGGTCTAAAATTAGAGCAACTTGACTTAAAAATTTACTGGAAGGTAGAGACCAAGACAGCCACGGTTCGTTTTTTAGCTTTGTTCCTTTTAACCGCCTATTGAAGCGCAAGCTGCGTGAGGGCGGAGGCTGGCCAGAGCTGAGCGGTGTGCAGTCACAGGGGTGCGGGGGCAGCTCCTTCAGATGCAGGGGGCACAAAACTCTCTGCTGTGTTTGCGCAAAAATGTGTGCTTGGAAACTGGCTTAATCGCAGCACGTTTTTCATCTGAAAAGTTAGCGTCTGGGTAATATTTGAAATATCTGACATGTTGTGAATAAACCGGTGAAGTAAGCGTCCAGCCTGGGCCCGGGCAGGTCTCTGTGACTGCTGGCACTGTCCGGAGGGGCGGAATTGGGTAATTAGCACAAATTCACATTTCTCCGGCCGGCCCGGGCCCGGCGCTGCTAACCGCCAGCACGGGCATCGTCGGGAGCGCTGGTGCGCGGGGCTCTGTGAGCGGACGCTGGAGGGCGTTAGGCGTAGCTTGACGGAGCACTCGCCGGGACTCACGGCCGACAGCTTAATTGAAAGAAAAGCGAAGCCGGGAATTGGAGCCGCAGCTCGCGCTCTGACCGGCGCCGCCGGTGCGCATGCGCGGGTGGGAGGGCGCCCCGCCCCGCGGGCGGTCNGCGCCCCTCCGACCCCCTCGGCTCCGCTAGCGGCAGCGGCTCTCAGCCTCCCTCGCCCCGCACTGACGGCCCGGCGCTCTCTTGTCTTTGTTTCAACAGACTTTTGAATCGGAATAAACACCTTCAGGTCCCGGAGGCTTCTGGCACTGAACTGCCTTCACTACTGTCGCCTTCTACTGTCTAATGCGCTACAAGGATGAGCCCAGCATTTGGAGCTATGGAAGTGGAGCACTATTCCAAGGGAGTTCTGCTCGAGCCTTTTGTCCACCAGGTTGGAGGACACTCCTGTGTCCTCCGGTTTAATGACAAAACCATCTGTAAACCCCTTATTCAGAGGGAACACCAGTTCTATGAGACTCTCCCAACTGAAATGCGTAAATTCACTCCGCAATATGAGGGTAAGTTACCAAACCTTAGGATGGGGTTGGGCTTTTGCTTTCTGTACATACAAGTGTGCTGTGCTCTCTGTTATCTCTGAAATCTCTTCTGTGTGGAAGAGATTTTAGGGTTTTCTTTTCATGTATTTTGATGTTGTCTGAGGCAGGCTGTGGAGATGCAGGGTGGAAATGCTTGCCAAGTTGGTGTTTGGGCTGACTAACAGCATTAGAGTAGAGCAGCTCTGCTGGTGATAGCCCATATATCTCCCTTAGGCACAGGTAAGTAGCTAACAGCTTGTGAATGTTTTCAGTAATTCTGTGCTGCTTTTTTTTTGTGGATTTCTATTTTTTGCCACTTGTTTAATGTTTGTTTACAGGGATTTGGTAAGATTGGTTGACAGTGTTTTGTGTAAGCTTAGTTGTTGTCTCTTGTTTTTGGATTTCTCCTCTGACTCTCATTTTGATCACAATAAACACATGTCAGCAAGGTGTCTTGTTGAATATTTGCAGTGCTGTTTCTGCCATTAAGGAAATGAAAATTCATGGCATTTAGGTAGTCAAGGATTAAGTAGCTGTGATGAGGCTGAGTCAGATGTTATGTAGGAGTGGAAATTCCAGTTCTCCTAAGTATTGTGCTAGTTAACAGAAACACTTTTCTTTCTCTTCGCTATTCCGTCAACTGCTGCCTGGTCATGACTAAATATTATGTCTGAAGCACTTTTTTAAATGGAGTTGCTTTTTTTTAAAGCACATTGATTTTTAGCAACCATAAGGGTGATGAAGTTTTGTATACTGTTTGTGAAGCTGGTGGAAGACTTCAGAGGAGGTGTTGCAAAGTTTTGCTCCCTACATGCTTACAGAGACTTTTTGACACTTCTAACTACAAGTTCTGTTGGACTGGAAGAAAATGTGATCTTTGAATGATACTTCTCAATGTAATAGAACAATTGTACTAGTGTATATGGCTTTTTGGGGAGTGTTGGGAGGGATATAGGGGTAAGGGGCCTCACCTGGTCCATCTTATGTTATTTTTTCCAGGATAAAGCCAAAGGCCATTTGCTAGCTGGCTCCCCCCTTTTTTCCTGTTGTCTTTCCCTTTGTGGTGGGAGGACTGTCAGTCAGAGCTTCTGTGCTCCCTGCCCCAGCTACTGTGGGTCTCGGAGCCACCTGCCCAGCTCAGAAGTGCCAATCTCTCGCCAAGACCTCTCCCCTCTGGCCTAGTGATGAGCTGCAAGAACTGTGCAGACTGATATGAGAATAAAAAGAGAGGACTGAAAAATAAGATTAAAAAACAATTCAGACAATTGTTATGCCTTCAATAACCATTGAAACTTGCTAATGTAGCACTGAGTGCATCTCTGTCAGAGCGCTCCACTAAGACTCTTAAAATGCAATGCAGTGCTCTAGAGACTATTGAGGGGAGTATGACAAAAAATGCTTTCAAGGTTCACCATGTTTCTGTACAACAAACAGATTTGTTTTGTATTACATTTTTGTTACTTATTTCACAAGATTGCTGCATAACCAGTATCAATAAAATATATTCCGTAAAGGAGAAGAAAATGTATAATTAAACGTGGTGATTAAGTGGAAGCTTTTGGACTAGTTTCTATTGTAATGTGACATTTTCCTTGTTTTTGCTCTACTTGCAAATCTTTCCTTTCCCCTGGGGATCTAATAACCAAATCTTGTTTGGATAAGTGCTTTTTGCTTTGCTGTCATGCAAAACTTAAAGCTTTTGGTGTGTGAGGTTTTTTGTGCAGGTCACTCTTCACTGCAAGATGTTAACAAATGTTTTACATCTCGCTTAGGGTCAGACCAGTCAGGTTTTTTAAATTAATAAAAACTTTTATTAATTGAAATTGTCTCCTGTTATTATTTGATTCTTACTTGACTTCATCAGAGAGAGAAAAGAACCTTTTGTATCGTTGTTTTGTCAATATGATAAATTGTCTTTTGTGAGGTGTCATTTTTGTCTAGATCTTTTGATATTTGTTAGGTTGGCAGATGAGGTTTGGCCTGTGGCAACATAGAAACTAAGGACCAGGGTAAGAGAAAAAACCAAAAGTTGCTATATTCTTAGTGTAAAATCATGTGTTCTAAAAGGCTTGCTTGTCACTTCAGCAATTCATAACTGTCTATGTCCTTTCTCTCTTCAGGTGTGGTGTCAGTGAGCTTTGAAGAGGATGAAGATGGAAACTTATGTCTAATAGCATATCCGTTAAATGGGGACCACGATAACTTAGAAAACTTAGATAATTCTGACTGTGAACCCAAAAGTAAGCTGTTGCGATGGACTAACAAAAAGACAATGTTGTTAGAAAATGAAAAGATATCTAAGGAATGGGTCCGACAGCACAGGAAAGAGGAAAAAATGAAAAGGTAAGTTTGATCAGGGGAACTGGAACGCAGAGCATTGAAGCATAACGTACTTTGCTGTCAGACCAGGATCTGGTCTCCAGAATTCCAGAGAATTCTCCAGGACTCTTAACTTTTTTTTTCTTTTTTGTTTTTCCTCTTCAGTGCAGACAGGTTCAGTAGTGAAACCAATATGTCCTCAGCCCAGTAACGTGTTGAATCTCTTCATAATTTTCTTGCTGTGTTCAGCTGAGAGGTTTCCCAATGTTATTTTTAATGCTTCCACCAAAAAAAAAACCCCCAATCACCTGCAAAAGCACAATAGTTGTATAAAAACAAAACAAAAAAATAAATGGCCTACTTCCGTAGGAATCGTGCTTTATCCCTGTTAATACAAATGAACAAGGGGATAAATGTCACTATTTGTGCCCACTGTAAACTGAGCTGTGATGTGCTAAAAACAGTGACTTTAGCAAAGGATAAATCTTCCTTGCTACTTCTTGCATTACATCTATGGACGTCATTCACACGGGTGAAGAATATATAGAATAGAACTATTGCATGTTTCATAATGTATTTGGTTATATGTTAATTTACATTAATGTGGAAGTAGCTTTATAAAGGTTGAAATATTATGGGCGACTTGTACAGTTGTACAGAAAGCAAAACAAAGCATATGCTAGCTATTAGTGAAGGTGAGCAAAATAGTTTGTAAAGTTAAATTCACTGACAGCCCCTTTAAAGTGCTTGTTTTTCTACTTGACTTCCAATTTGCTGCTTTTTTCTGTTTTCTAGTCACAAACTGGAGGAAGAATTTGAGTGGCTGAAGAAATCTGAAGTCTTGTATTATACTGTAGAGAAAAAAGGAAATGTCAGTTCACAGTTTAAACACCATAATCCTTGGAGCATGAAATGTCACCAGCAGCAGTTACAGCGGATGAAGGAAAATGCAAAACACCGGAATCAATATAGTATCCTTTCCTGAAAATACCTCATAACAGTGAATGAGTAGGGCTCTGCTTTTTGTTTCTTGAACATGCCAGATAAAAGTACAGCACAGGCTTAACTGCAATCCAGAGTCTCTGAAGCCATGATTTATTTGGTGACTTTGAAGGGATTGCCAGCAATTTCCAGAACATGGGCTTTTCCAGCATGTAACAGAGTAGCTAGGCTAGGAAATTCAGATAACTTAATTCAAATCTACAAGCTGTGGATTATTTAGTGGAAAGGTTTTACAGCATACTGTGTCTGGGATCTTCCACAACACCAGTCTGCTAATGTAAGCTTTCAAAGGAGAAGAGTTCTGTTGCTTTTTGTTACTGTTTTGGTATTAGCGATCTTAAGAACTAGTGTTGTCTTGTTGCTTCTCAGCAACTTCTTAGTGTTGCCTTAAATATAGAGGCTACTCCAATACCTGGAGTTGTCTGCTTCTAGTAATCTCTTTTTAGTGAGCCTTTTTGATAAAGAAAAGCTGAATATAAACTGTCATGTAGGATTGGAGCATGAGAAACACAAAAAGAGTGACTAAATCCATGAAAGCTGACGCACACTGGTTTTGTGCTCTGGAACTACAGGCAAACATCTCCACTCTCTGCATTCTGTGGAAAAAAAGACCCTGCTGTATGCAGGCTTGGGTGCAACTGATACATCCTGCAGAAATATATTAATATATAGTTAGGTAAACAAATTCCTCATGTGTGAGGAGTTTTCAGTGAATGGATGACTAGAACATCTCTGGGTAATAAAACTGTTCAAAATGATAGGAAGCATTTCATGGCTGGTATCTTCACCATTTCACTGTGTAGGGGATTATTAAATTATTTAAGAAGTGTGTGGTATCTCTGGAACAGTATTACTACTATTGTAGTACAGTACAGATGTTCTGAAATGCCTTTTTAAGTTCTCAGTTTCACAGGTGGTGTGAAAATGCTTTACTGTTTTTGAATGGTAACTGTAGCGCACAAAAATCTCTTTCCCACAAGAAAATGTCTCTTGCCAGAGAGGAAATACTTCATAATACCAAGTCTGTGCCTCAGGTGCCATGGTATATTTTTCTAGGATCCCAGTTACTCCCCCCCCCCAATGTGGAAATTCACCTGTCTTATGTAGAGACCAGTAAAACTGGAATTAGGTACCCACTCTGCCTTATGCCAAGTTTACGTAACTAACTTTTGATAGGCTGCTATACACTGGGCGTGTTTTGGGTATGCTTAAAGTTAAGACTATGGCTATTAAATCTGTGATACTGGTTTTAAAACCTGTATTTCTCATTGCGAGGATTGTTCCTTAACTAATCAGAATTCATTTTGCTGGAAAACCTAACATCTCGATATGAAGTACCGTGTGTGTTGGACCTTAAGATGGGAACCCGACAGCATGGAGATGATGCATCAGAAGAGAAGAAGGCTAATCAGATTCGCAAGTGTCAGCAGAGTACATCAGCTGTTATTGGGGTCCGTGTTTGTGGCATGCAGGTGAGAAGAAAACTAGTGTAGGGCAACAGACTTGCACGCATTTCTGTTAGTGGGGTTTTTGGCCTATGTAGTCATCCCATGTGTTGCTATCCTTGGGGTCATAGAATTGTTTGGGTTGGAAAACACCTCTAAGATCATCGAGTCCAGCTGTTAACAAAGCACTCCAATTCCGCCACTAAACGGTGTCCCAAAGTGCCACATCTACACATTTTTTAAATATCTTCAGGGATGGTGACTCAACCACTTCCCTGGGCAGCCTAGTCCAATGCTTGACAACCCTTTTGGTGAAGAAACTTCTCCTAGTATCCAGTGTAAACCTCCCCTGGCACAACTTAAGGCCATTTTCTCTTGCCCTATCACTAGTGACTTGGAAGAAGAGACCAACACCCACCTTGCTACAACCTCCTTTGAGGTAGTTGTAGAGAGTGATAAGGTCTCCCCTGAGCCTCCTTTTCTCTAGACTAAACAACTCCAGCTCCCTCAGCTGCTCCTCATAAGACCTGCTCTCCAGACCCTTCACCAGCTTCGTTTCCTTCAGTGAGGGTATGAGGCTTTTGAGTATCACCTATCAGTTGAAGGTGGCAGCATCTGCAGAAGCAACCTGCAGCATGTGCCCCACATCAGTGAGAGTGTTCTCTGAGCACAAAGTCTCCTGCACAATAGCAGCAATTCAAAAGTGTGTAGTAAAATTACTGATTCAATTAACGTTTCAGGATAGCGTAGGAAACAATTGAAAGGGGGGTCTGCCAGTACATGCATTTTGAATAAAGCATGTGGAAATTTGCCAGAGTGTTAAGAAGCAATCGGTTCTGTCTTGTTGACTTTGAAAAGCCACAGATCTTTCACTGCTTAAAGTAGACTTGTTGCAAAGTGCAGACAAGAAGTGGCTTGGTAAATGTGGCAAGACTTGTGGTCAAATAAGGAGATAGAGTTGCGTGGACTTTCACCTGAGTTTTTTGTTTACCTGTTTCTGTATTCCTAGAGTGACAAATGGGAAACAACTTGTTTGTATTTGAGGCTTTTCTGAAGCCTTTCTCCTCCCATCCAGTAGATTCCAGGAATGCCAGCAGTGTTTGCTAGGACTTGTTCCACAGCATGACTGTTGGCATGTTTGGTGTTCAGCACACTGTTTAACTTTGGAGAAAAGCGCAAGGCAGAAATGGAAGTGAGAGCTGCGTTTCAAACCGCAGTGTGCTGGGATCTGAGTAGGGCCTGCTTATTGTTCACCTTCCAGTATAGTGCTGCGCTGCAAAACAAGGAGGAACTTTGGAGGCACCTGCAATCCTTACTTCACCCAGATGTTTAGGCATTATCGAGCTGTGAGGTGTGTAGATGACTCTCCTATAGGAAGGAATCTTCCTGCAGGAGCACCTCTGACTTCTTTAAATACAGAGGCACCTTAGTTTTGTATAGGAGTGTTTGCTGTTACTTAGAGCTCAGTGTTCTGGGAATGAACTGGTATGCCTGTGAGCAAAGGCAGGTAATGAGCTGAATGGCTGTGGTACAAACTGTAGCTTGACTTTGGAGATCTTGGCTGCAGCTTTCCTCATCTCAGTTAAACTCATTCTTACGTTCCCGTGGAAAAGCTCAGATCTAAACTGAAGGAATTTTCCATTTCCTCTGTGCCTGAGTTTCATAGACACTGCTGGATCTGTTGTTGTTAGCAGTTTCTGTAACTGTGCGAGAGCAATTTTAAGAGAGTAGTATGTCATCTTTTAAAAACTTTCTGTAGCATGTTGTTTTGGGGTTTTTTTCCCCCTTTCCCCTTCAAGGCTTTGAGTCAGTATTACCAGCAATTTTAACTATTCCTTTTCTCTTCTCTTCTGTGTGTGTGTGTGTGTGTATGTGCAGGTCTACCAGGCAGGCACTGGCCAGCTCATGTTCATGAATAAATACCACGGAAGAAAACTCTCAGTCCAAGGATTTAAAGAAGCACTTTACCAGTTCTTTCATAACGGCAAATACCTGCGCAGGGAACTCTTTGAATCTGTTATTAAAAAACTGACTGAACTCAAGTCTGTCCTAGAGAAACAGGAGTCGTACCGCTTCTATTCAAGCTCCTTGCTGATCATTTATGATGGAAAGGAAAGGCAGGAAGTTGCTGTGGACTCGGACCCAGAGGACTTGGAGGACCTTTCAGAGGAATCTTCAGATGAGTCAGCAGGAGCATATGCCTACAAACCAACAGCTAGTACTGTTGATGTCCGTATGATAGACTTTGCCCACACGACCTGCAAGTACTATGGAGAAGATAGCGTGGTGCATGAGGGCCAAGACACGGGTTATGTTTTTGGACTTCAGAATTTAATAGATATTATTAAAGAAATAAGAGACGAAAGTAGTGAATAAACAGTGTGAATGCACATCAGTAGAAAGCACTATTGTGACTCTTTGTATTCCAAAATTATTGGCCACTTTCTGGTGGTAGGAATCTTTACAGGCTCTGCAGGGATGGTCCTGGCAGAGTCAGACTTGTTCAGAGGGCATTTACTTAAATTGGTGCTGGACCTAGCACTGGCAAAACTTGGTATCCTTATTTATTTTAACTTTCTTAAACATTCCGTATTTGATTACTCAGATACCTCTGTTATCCCTGTGTGTATACGTTCCAATAAAATTCTTTTTGTTCATTGTAAGTGATGCTTCTGTTTTTGCTGGTGACTGAGGAAGAGATCTTTCTGGTGGTGTAATGCAAAAGCAGTGTATAAGTGGCAAGGCTTACCTGCCTTGTGAGACGGTGTGTGGCATAGCACGTCTGTCCTGGGCCTCCTGTCAAGAGCGATGAGCAAGTCCAAGAGAGAGCCACCAAGCTGGCCAGGGGCACCTGCCCTTGGAGAGGCCAAGGCAACGGGACCTACATAGACCGGGGAAAAGATGGTTCAGAAGGACCAAACAGCAGAAGGTTGGATGAGAGACCACCGGAGGTCCCTTCCAACCAGAATGATGGTGTGACTTTGATAAGTGAGAACTTGTCTCTTTAAAATCTCCAACAACCTATTTCCTGTTTCAGGATCTTGTAAACTAGATCTCATGCTGTGTAACCCATTTCTAGAGAGCTATTGACATTTTTTTTTTTAATCTAAGCTGAGTCAAAACGTGTAAAACTCCTACAGGATTAGCTGCAATGGCAGTGACTAGGGGAGAGCTGCAGAGCCTGAAAGGTATCCTAAGCAGCTTAAAATCTTACTTCAGACAAATAGATGGGAAGGAGGTGTCAGAAAGTGAGAGGACAGTGGGTAACTGAAATAAAGGTAACAGAGTAACTCCAAACCACTGGTTCCTCTTTTAAGAGGAACATTTGTTTATCTAACCATTTTTAGATAAATTACTTCTCTCTTTGTGAAGCTTGTAAGTCATTGTGACAGTGCAAAAGAAAACTGGGTGTGGAAGTGCTGAGGGAACTGCAGGAATGTTGTTGCTTGTTACAGTTGCCCAGGATAAAACAGCAAGTTTATGTAGAAATGAAGAGCCTAGGGAGGTGGGTGATGCTGGGATCATCCTGCAGGTGTGCTGAGGAGAGGTGGGGTGTACCAGGAAGGCTGCAGATCCCCTGGTGGAAGGTCACCCTCTTCACTTGGCTATAGCCCTGCAGCTTTAGTTGCAGCTTTAGTTTCATATTCCCCAGCTGTTGCTATCAAGTTCTCCTGATCAAAGTCTCCCTGTCCTGTGCTCTTTTGTACTTTTTAAAGAGGTTTTTTACCTTTGCTCTTAAATTAGTTTGTGGTTTTTGTTTGTTCCGTAGTGTTCAGGCGCAAACTGAGGTCAATATTAAACAGGTGTTTTTACATCTTGCAGTCACCTTGCTATTTTATGTCTGCACATGGGGCATTTCCCTATGAGGTAGCTTTGTCCATCTTTAACTTGCCATTTGTTGCTGCTTCATGAGTCTCTGGTGCTGGGTGCGGCTGATGAGGACCCCGTGAGCTGCCCCCGGCACTGGCTGTAAAAACCCTTCTGGCAGAGGATGGGGCTGTTTATTCTTGGCACTTTCGATTGCAAAATGCTTTGGGCAGTGATCGGCAACACCTCCAGCCTGCTGTCCCTGAGATGTGCCGTAGGTGTGAGTCAGAGTGCCCGGAACACGGAGAGGGGCTGTGGCTGAAACGTAATGTTTCCTTTTCGGTTCTCCTGCTTAGGCTGTGATGCCCTCTGCTAACGAGCTAATGATGAGCCTCTTGGCAGGCATGATGCTCGCCTGTCACTGGTGCTGCATATAAATGAGCCTGCCTTTGCAGATTCATCTGATACACGCTTTGACTTTGTAGTCTGAAATTAGCAGGGATAAAGTCCTCTAATGTACTTGTGTTACGTAGGATCTCTGGAGGGAATTCATAATATCCGATGACAACGATCGCATTTGCTCTGATGCAAGTTGCCTCCAGAACAAGTCCTCTTTGTTTTGCTGGGCCCTGGGTACAGGCAGGGAGCTGCCCTCTCCGTAATACTGCTAGTGGTGTAAGCTTGGGTCTAGACCTGGTCTTAGACCAGTATGGTGTCAGCACCCACGCCCAGAGCAATGGGGGCATATACAATAACAATAAAACCCCAGATGGAAGCGGTGCTGCTGCAGGAAGGCTGGGGGACAAACCTTGCCCCTGCGGGCCCTGGCCTGCACTGCTAAAATCCTTTTTGCCAATATTGTCTGAGGATTAGTGGGGGCTGTGCCAGGGCTGCAAAGCAACAACAAGGTGGTCGGGAGCTTCCTGAGCCTGCAGCAGTGGGAGGGGGGCAGGGGGGACAGAAGTAACCTTTTGTATTTAGTTGCTTTAAAAGCTGCAAGAGCAGAATGTCAGGAGGAAAAAATCTCCCTCACCTGCACGTTGATCTAAACTGCAGGCATCCTGGCCCAGACCACGTCCTCAAGGGTTAAAGAGGAGGCCATCCAGATGCCAAGTTGCTCTAAATGACATATTATCTCGCAAAGTTCAAGAGCAGGTTTGTTTTCCTTCCATGCTGTTCTGCACAAATCCCTCTGAGCAATTCCTTGTGTTTCTGGAAAGGCAATTGCGTAACTGCCAGCCTGGGACATGCTGGGGTGGGAGCGGGCCCCCCCTGCCTGCGAACAGCTGCCCATCACCCCTGCGCCTGGGCTTCTCGGAGAACAGGACTGGGATGAGCAGGTTATAGGTCTTGGGGGTGTGTAATCACTGGGGGGGGCCCGGGGGTTGCCTGCCTCTGGGGCCATGGTGAAGGACAGAGTGGCTGGATGATGGGAGAGCAGTAGCTGCGTTGGGGAAGAGACTGGAGGGCTTTTCTGTTCCAGGTTTTTCTCCGCCGGCACAGGGCTGCTGCTGGCAGGCGGCGCCAGGCTGACCTTGGAGGCAGATGCTCTGGAGATGTCCCTCCTGGCTGGGGCTGGCAGCAGGGCAATGGCAAAACAGCCTGGGCAGCAGCAGTGGGTACAGGGGAGAAAACCTCCCACAAGCGCCGGGGCATGCGTGCCACGGGAGCTGGTGCTTCTGCCTCTGCACAAAGTGCAGCTTTCCCCTCTGGGGACGAATCCTGCCCTCGCTGTGCATGCCCTGAGGACAGCTCCCCATGTCTCTGTTCCTCCCGGGGCAGTAAGCTCCCCCTGGCACTGGCTGTGCTGGCAGGAGCACTGGGAAGGGGCAGCTGGGCTGGCTCTCCCCGGTCTGCCCTGGGACACGCTGAGCCTCGGCAGAGGCACCTCCAAGGGGCAGCCCTGCAGCTGGGTGGGGGACAGGGAGCTGGGGCAGCCTGCGCCCCCGCAGGGACACCCCGCTCTGCAGTTGCTGCAGCCTCTGCTCCGTGGAGGACTATGCTGAGTGCACATCTCCCCTCCTCACGGCTCCCCTGTGTCTGGTCTCCTCCCTGGCCGCTGCTTCCTGATGCTTGGAGAGGACCCACCTTTTCCTGCCAGCCCGGCCCCAGGAAGGCCATCGCCCAGGGTGGCTGCGATGTGCTGGGCCTGGCCCCGCGCTGGGGGCTTTGCAGGGGCTGGACCAGCGGCACCGTGTGATCCAGCCTGGTGGGCCCAGGGGCCCGCAGACCTGCTTCTCTGTGGCCTCCCCTGGCGATGCTGCGCCCTCGCAGGGAGATCACCTTATGTAAATCGGTCGCTTCTAGCCCAAAACTGGGGCGGCTGCCGGGAATTGCCACAGGTCAGCTGGCCGGAGATGAAATGCATTCCTGTGGCTGGCGCCAGCTTCTCTGGTGTATTGAGCTCCACTTTGACGGCAAGGTGCTGGGGACCAGGGCAGGGGGCCGAGTGGGGGTCCGTGGACCTGCCAGCCCTCCTGCCCCCATGCTCCTTACCCAGGGGAGAGCCTGTGAGGTGGTGAGGGTGCAGGCTCGTGCTCCTGGGGAGGTGAGAGGAGGTTCTGCCAGCACTGGCCCCATGCATGGCATTGGGGCTGGCATGGGGAAGGAGCCTGGGACCAGCTGGGGCTTGCCCCAGTGGCTAGGGTGTTTTGGCAGGTGGCCGCCCTGGCATTGGGGCTGGGCTGGGCAGGAGCAAGAAGAGGCAAAGGACAGCCCATGGTCCTTCCGGATGAGAGGATACCTGTCCCCATCCTGTGCTGCTGCCTCTTGAGTAGCTGCTGGATTTCTTCCCCTGAGCTGGGTCCCTACCAGTAGAGAAGGACACACAAATGCCTTTTGTGGAGCAAGAGCGAAATACTTCCTTGTGGCCGGGCAGCAGCATCCCCACAGGGCAGTGGCACAACATTGCTGTGACCCCTGCCCAAGGGAGAGCAGTGTGCTCCACTCACCCCATGGCCCCAGGTTCTCTGGTCCCAGCAAGACACAGGGCACGTCCCACTGCCTCAAGCCTTGCTGGGGACATGGTGACAGCCAGTGCGTGGGGGCAGAGGCACCCTGTGCCCTCGCAGCTCTGCGTCACCCAGTGCCTCGGGGATGGAAGGCGCTGTGTGTGGCTGAGCAGCCATGCGCCTTCGCTGTTTCTAACAGTGGTGAGTTCAAGTTTATGTAACTGGGCACTAATAAAACTGGGTTTAAGCTGTTTCTATGGTGATGCCATAGTGGAGCTGGAGGTAGGTGTCCATCCATCCCTGGCACAGGGCACTGAGGGTCCCACACTGCCACTTGGTGAGCTGCAGCGGTGCCCCAGCCTGGAGCCATGCAGGGCAGGGCAGGGCAGAGGGGACAGGGAACAGCTTGTGTCCCTGTCTGGGAGCTGCCGGAGGGGCGAAGCCGCCTTCCCTGAATTGTATGGAAATGAGGGTTGGCTAAGGGACCTCCTGCAGCCGCCTCTCTCGCCTGGCCTTCACTCACAGCCTGCGATTCGGCCGCCTGCATGAGGGCAGAGCAAACCCCGGTGGGGTGCCTGGTGCCAGCCCGCGCCACACCAAGCACCCCATTCCTCCGGTGGGGATTCCCGTCCTGGCACCCCTTGCCTGCTGCAGCCAAACCCTGCCCGAGGCTCTCCCTCAGGCGAGGGATACAAGCAGGGACACAGTCTCTGGCCCCCCTTTCCCCATGGACAGTGGACAGGAAAGGGCGATGCTGGCAGGCAGCCTCACGCGATGCGGGCTGGCGGCTGCCGTGCTGGGCTGCCAGCTCCAGATGGGGCTGTGGGGTCTGTCCTCTTTCTTTCCAGGATTTGTACCATAGCAATGTCCCCACTCGCCGAGCCGTGACAGGCTGTGCTGGCCCTGCAGAGTCTTTTCAATCTCTCTTTGAAAGGGGAGCAGGGGAGCTCAGAGCTCCTCCAGCCTGCAGGACCAGGATCTGATGCTGCACCCCAGGCAACCTCTTGCTTTGCAGCTCTTCCCTGGCTGACACATGTGCAACGGGGAAAGGATGTGAGAAGGGTGATGTTGGGCAATGCAGCATTGGCTTGGTTAGAGATATGAATCCAAAAGCTTGTCTCCTTTGCCCTGGCTGAAGGAAGGACAGCGTGGGGAGCTCAGGGCGCAGTTCTGCACCCTGAGCTGCACCCTACACTCTCACTGCCAAGCACCTCACCCCAGGTCTCACCCTCTCTTCTCTCACCATGCAAATGCCTTCTGCCTGTACCCAGGTTTTACACTGCAGGCGAGGAGCTTGGCTGCTGAACTGACAGCAGAAAAAGCCGTATTCCCCTGAAACAGCCATTCCTACAAAGTGGCATCGCAGCCTGCAGAGCTGCCCCGGCAGGGGAGAGCCGGGTAGGAGCTGTCCTGTGGCTGCTGGCCATGCCGTCAGGCAGAGTGTGCGGGCTGGCGAGGGACTTGCCAGATCAGGATGCAAGTAGAGAGCTCAATGAAGAACAGGGCACTGCTGCGCAAAGCCGAGGAGCTTGTTTTCCCAAACTGGAGTTGCAGCGCAGACTGGGCTCATCATGCAACCTGCAGCCTCAATCCTTCCAGCAGCATCCCCCTGTCCCCCCCACCGCCACCCCTCAACTCGCCTGACCTTCTGTCTTCTTCGTTTCCAGGAAACGCAGCTGTTGGCAGCGACTGGCTGCTCCTTCCTCCGGGCCAGGAGGGGCCTGGGCCCCCGCCAGCCCCACTATGGGCTTTGTGCGATGGGTTGCGCAAGGAGCCCTGCGGACGCCCCGGCCCTGCAGGCAGGCAGAGCAGAGCGGGTCCCAGAGCCACCCACCGCCTGAACAGCTTCAGCTCCTTCACGCTTTGGGCTTTGCAGAGAAACAGCCACTGGCAGAAGAGCCCCTCGCTGGCGTTTTTGGGCTCAGCACGGAGTGCCGTGTCCAGGCGAGAGGCAGCAGTGAGGTTTGCTCCTGCCTGGCAGAGCACCCTTCCCTGCTGCTGGCAGGCAGTGCTGGTTTTGGGGCTTCTGTGAGGGAGCAGATGTAGCCGTAGGGGCGATATCCCCCATAAGTGATGCCAGTGTGTGCACTCCCCAGGCCGGCTGGCTATGGGGCTGCGCTCCCAGCCGCCAACCACCCCAGCTTACTCAGGGCCATGCACATGGCACGGGGTGCAGAGCTGCCCAAACCTGTCCCTGCCTCCTGTGCCCAGCTCCCTGTCTTGCTCAGGGGCAGAGACACGCACGTGTCCTGAGTGCCAGCTGCCCTGGTACAGCCGCCCAACCCTGTGCAGTGCCCAGCTGCAACATGTGCCACGGTCCGGGCTGGCCTGGCTGTGAGCAAGCGGGCAGTGCACAGCCCCAAGGCTCGCGTGGTTCACCCTCCTGCTCCACTGCAGGCGTACCTCTGGTCCCTGGTAGCCTCGGCAGCTCTCCCACCTGCAAACCTCCTTCCTGAGAGGAGGTGGCCAGACCAGCTTCCAGCAGAGCTGGGGGAGCTGCTGGCAGCATCCCTGGAACAGGCGAGGGCACGTGGCACTGCCTGCAGAGGGGCTGGGGCCGTCACACCCTGCCAGTTTTGTTCCGAGATTGGAGGAGCCGGGCAGGGCACGTCCCCTCCCCGGGTGGCCCCTGCTCTCCTCAGCAGGGTGGCCAGGGCCAGTGCTGGCAGGGGCAGGTCTCAAGGCATCTAGGTGATGGTGGGGGTCCCATCTACAGTCTTTTAATGAGGTTTTCCAGGAGGGAGAGCTGCCAGGACATCAGGAAATAGGGGCATGCCCAAGACACATCCCAGTGCCTCCACATCCCACTCACACCCCCAGTCCCCGTGGGACACACTGACATTGTTGTTCCTGGACCCATGGGCCCACAGCATCTCCCACCCCACATGACTTTTCGCCCAGAGAGGGCTGGAGGGAGTACAATAATATTTGTATACCTAAAAGTAGAACGATTGATCCCGCTGCTGTTTTGCAATGTGTTGACGACCAGACGGTGCAGAATTGTATAAGTGTACGTGGAGCTGGCAAATTTGTGTTTCAATCACATGAGTGCTGTTGTGCAATGCTTCCCCTCCATGGCCCTGGAGGAAAGTGGGTGCATGCGAGCTGCTGGTGCTTCGGCAGAGGCTGCGCTGCATGCGCTGAGCTCTTCAGGTGCTTATGGTGAGCCTGGTCCCCATGGCTCTGAGGGCAAGGGATGCAAGCATCGTTATCTGAGGTCTCAAGTTTGGCTTTAAAAGTCACCCACAAATGATGCAGCAAGATCCTTGCTCATTGCCCCTCCCTGTCCAAGATAAATTGCCTGGCACTTGAAGTTCAGAGCCGATTCCTCAGCAGCAGGAATCCATTTTGGGGTCCCAATACCCTCGGAGGCTCTTTGCCCCTGGTGTGTTGTACCCGGGTGCAGGAGGGTTTGCAGGAGCCCTTGCAAAGGAAATCTGGACCCCTTCCTGGCCGCTGGCTGGCAGAGCCACCATGATGTGCTGAGCAGAGGGAGAGGCTGGGGTGCTGCCACCATGTGTGTGAGAGGTGGGTACCTTCATCCCCCTCAGCTGCCTTCGCCTCCCGGCACAGCCTGTGCTGGTGACTTCATGGAAATAAAGCGCCGTTATCCCAGCGCAAACAGGAGCTGGGCTTGTGCCAGGGAGCGGCCAGGGCTCACTCACCTGGAGCGGGGACGTGCCTGAGAGCAGAGCCTGAGACAGGGCAAACACTGCAGCCGAAACCGGGATGGGCTGCGGTGCTGCGGGCAGGGGATGGGCAGGCGGGGCAGATCCCGGCCCCACAGGGTCCGGGTAATACCAAGAGTAAAAACCCCACAAGTGGGAAGGTTTGCCCTCCCGCAGTGCTGCTTCCCGGCTGCCCACTCCTTGCCCACCATCACACCGTGCCCCCACCGGCCATCTGGAAAGGACTGTGACCAGGCGTGAAGGCCACACCTCGAAAGGCTCCTGAAGGTTTCAGCCCAGCTGCATCTCACAGCTCCCATTCAAAGCGCCCCGTCACCTTTTCAACATGAACGTGCCCGGCTTCAGCTCACCACAGTGATTCCCAATACGCCACTGGCAGCAGGGGGGCCTAGGCAACCACTTGCTCCTGGTCCATCCTCCACCCTCACCGCTGTAACGAGGCTCAGCCAGAATTACCTCACTGGCAGTACTGGGAAATCTGGGGGGTTGGGGGGCTGTGCTGGGAGCAGGCAGGGGGCCATGGCAGCTGCAAGCCTGGCTTTTATTGTATAACTACTGGCTGGGTTTGATTGTTGGTGGTTTCTGGATGAATTAAACTCCCCTGTCGCTGGGATGGGGTGGGGGGGGGGAAGAAGTGTGTGTGTGGGGGTGTGGGTCTGTGGACCGATTCCACCTCTGTATCCCTTCATCCCCGCATCCCAGCAGGATGCAGGGGAAGGCAAGACCAGAGTGGGGCATCTCTGCAGTGGACTTGGCTGCAGGAGCATGTGCACCAGTCCTGCTGGGATGCCATAACCTGAGCCCCCTCGGCCTTGCTGGGTCAACCCTGTGCTGGGCTCTCGGTGCTGCCTTTGCCAGGTGGAAAATTCCTCCTGTCCTTCGGGCAGCGCAGAGAAAGCCCTGGCTGGGGAAGAGGGAGGGATGTGCTGCAGAGCTGCTACCCACCTCCCCAGGGCAGCAGGAGGGGCTCGGACCCCCAGCAAGGGCAGCGGGGCCCTGGTGGGAACTGCTGATGGCTTGCAGGGGGAGCAGGGCCTTGGGCTGCTTGGGGTGGTGGCCCAGAGAGTTGTTCTGCTGGCATGGGGCAACAGGCCTTGAGGTGCACAGGGCCGGGGGCGGCTGTGTCCCCTCCGAGACCCTAGCCCGACGGGCAGCGTACCCGCATCCCCACGGCCACGCGCCGGGTCACCGTGTCTGCCACCGGGCAGGGTTTGCGGCCGGGCGCCTGCTCCGGCTGCGCCCTGTTTCCGTGCGGGGGTTGGCGGGACACGGCCGCTCTCCGCAGGGCAAAGGGACCGTCCCCGGGATCTCCCCCGGGGTGAAGCCCCCCGTGTGCCGGGAGCAGAGCTCGG
>WEKW01008490.1:226469-285993 GCA_013389905.1 Sula dactylatra
GGGGGCTCGCGGGGTGCGCGCCCGCCGCCGCGGGCTCCGGCACGCAGGAGCCTTTTGGGGCACCGTGTTCCTGCCGGGGCGAGAACCGGGAGTTTGAAGGGAGGCGGGAGACGTCTGGGGTGGATGTCGGGTGTGGAGAGTGGGGTCTGGGGAGCGCCAGCCCTGCAGGTCGGGGGCAAAATGAAAGCTCAGCAGTTTAATCCAGAGGAGGTGGGCTAGGTAAGGGTCCCCCGGGCGCCCGCTCGCACGGTAGGAGTCGAAGGGCTGGCTCCGCTGCCACGCAAGTGTGACAGCAAAACGCCTAGGTGATGCCTTGGGGAGATGGTGAGGGGCACCCTCCTCCCAGGAGCACACGAGACCACTTGATAACCCTCGTATCTGCCAACGAGCAGCCCCAGTTGGCGTAAGGAAGCAGCGCTTGTGTGGCCGTCTCCACGCCGGATGCTCAGTCACGGGGGTTTTTGCTTGTGCAGCACCCCAGCACCTTGAGGGCAGTGAGGGGGTGATCGTCGTCCTCCTTCCACCAACACACCATGACACCAATAGCTGACCTGTACCATCCTGGCACGGCAGCTGTCTGCGCCTGCGATGACGGTAATTACAGCCAAGTCGGTGAACCTGGTAATTACAGAAAGTCCGAGCAGGCTGCTGCGGGCCTAGCTGGGGTCAGGAGAGGGAGGGCACCTTTCGGCCACCGCAGCTGCGGGCGGGAGCCCTGCGCCCGTGCAGGCGTTGTGGGAGAGAGGTTGCCTGTGGCTTGTACAGCGCAGGTGGTTGTTGAGTGGAGGCTTCCGAGGGACAACATGGCTTCGGAAATTAAAATAGGCCTTTCATGTAAGGTTAATTCATGGGGGTTTTACACTTCTGGGCCTCGGGGGATAGCAGTGGGAACCGCATGCTGAAAACTTTTTGCATCAGTGAATGAGTAACTGCACACAAATGAATGTGAATGTTACAAATGGGCCTTTTAATGTCTGGCTGAAAATGGTGACAAACCCCTTTATTTCAGTGTGCTGCTGACACTCCTTGAGATGCTACTGAATTTCTGATTAGCAGTAACTCAGCCTGTAAGTAAGTGTGGGTGTGTGCTGTGCAGAACACTTCAGTGAGATGGGTGTTACCTGGGGAGCCTGTATGTGTGTTAGGGCAACACTGGCTCTCTCTGTCGGCTGCTCGGTTCAGGAGCCGGCCTCCCTGCGAGGCTGGGGCTCTTCTGCGTTCTGGCAGAATGGCTGGACAGGAGGGGACATCTTGTGTAATGATAAGCCCTTAAGCTATTTACAGGAGCTATTTAGTTACAGAGCAAAGACCTTATTAAACTACTAGATTTTAAAACCCCACGGTGGCATAGCTCCAGGCTGCTGCTCATGAGTTTTCTCTCTGCAGTCCCCTGCTTCATTTGCTTGTGTGGCATGACGTCTTCTCTCTGCCATGGGTGCGGAAGCCTTCTCCCAGGCTCCTTTCTGGAGCAGCCTCCTGCATCTCTCCACCTTGCTCATACCAGTTTCAAAATCTTCCAGGAAAAGCATTTCTTTGCTGATTTTACATTCATTTCTCAGGTTATATTTTGCTACAGCCTTAAGAAAGCTTGTAGCCTGCCAGGCTGCATCCTGACAGTCCGTTAGAAATGCACTAATATTAAAGCAGCATTGCTGGTGACTTTGTGAGCGCTCTCCTTGAGTTCAGATGTAACTTTCCCAAATGACCTTAGACCTGGTAGCAGGAAACAGAAAAGCCTTCCCTGCATCTGCTCATCTTTTTTTTGCCATTAAGTTTCCGGCACCAGAACTTGCCTGATGATGCATGAGGCAGCAGGATCTAATTTGCTGCTCTGCAGTTGCAGTAGTGCTCTGTGCCCGTGACTGACTTTCTGCTGTTGCATCCTGCCAGCTCCAAAGAGCTTATCTGAAGTCAAAACCTGCTTTTATTCGTGGGAGAAGGCATCTGCGTGCTGAAGGGTTGCTTGAGACTGTTTGCTGAATGTCTGAGATGAGGGTGCAAACAATTTGTCACCCAGTTTCGGTTTCATAAGGGCACTGAGACTGATTAGTGACACCGATTTGGGAGACAATTCATGCTGCCCCAGTCACAACAGGGGAAAAAACCACAGCTAATGATTAGTGTTAGTGTGCTTAGCAGGAAGAGAGAGTGGCCGACAGGAGTCACCATTGTAAAAGTAAGCCTTGGGCTTGGTTAGCAGTGCAGTCAGGTTCCAGGTGAGCAATAGGTTGCACAACAGTCGCAGCCAACAGCAGCAAATCTCCCAAAAGCCCCTCGCAGCAGGCAGCTGAGAGGATGCTCACGGGAGAGGCTTGGGCTGCTGTTGCTGCTGCCGTCCGCTATTAGGAGCATTAGCTTTCTTCTGAGCTCCTCTTGATTTTCATTTTTTTTGCTCAGCTTTCATACATTCAGGAAATTCATGCCTTGGCTTCTCTAGTCAAAAAAATAATTCCCATTTATTATTTAAAGCTTATTCTTGGCTGATGTCTTTTTGTTGCAAATGCGGCAGAATTTTGTACTGAAATCCTTGTGGCTCAGTGTTGCTATTAAAAGAGGGTTAGTTGTAGGGAGGGGAGAAAAAAACCAACCAACAAATCCTTCTTAAAACACATAATGCCTCTAAAACAAGTTAGGGCCAAGCCAGGGCGCCAGAAGGCGCAGATGATACGAAGTTAATTTGGGTCAATTAGAAATGCCCAACTTCAGCTGATATTCCTGCTGATTTTACTCTCCTGTAGTTCCCTTTTAGCTCTGTTGTGGGTGATTAAGAGTCATTTCAATTGCCGTTCAGGGGATAGATACTGAACGCAGCAGTGAGAAGGAAGGATCGGGCCGCGTGCTCCTGAACTGGGGGCAGCTTGTGAGCCACAAGCAGAGCGAGCTGCTTGCCGAAACACCGGCCTTGCACGTGGCTGAACCCCGGCTCCGCACGCCCACTGGGGAGATCTCGAGTGGCAACGCTGGCACGCGTGGCAGTAGTGAGCAAAGCCGTAACGAACTTGGGGGGCTGACAGGTGCTGCTGCTGAGGCAAGTGAAAATGTGTACCCAGTGCTGTGCTGGCTGGTAACTGCACGTAGGATAATTGCCTCCAGCTATTGACGGAGCAAGAGACAAATGCTAATATCTAATGCCACGCAAATATTGCTGCAGCGAAGCTGTTGGCCTGAGTGCTGTGGCTTCTGATTGAATGGAAAGGTGCCCGTCGGCAGGAGGTTGGTCTTTTGTCTCCAGCTGTGTGCTGATGCTTAAGCAACATATGAGTGGCAAAAAGGTATGGAGGTTAAATTGGAGCTTGGGGTGTCCTCTGGAGTCAGTCATGGCAGAAAGCAGGCCTTTCAAAGCTTCATACAGAGCAGTAGAAGGTTCAATTTAGAAAGCTTCCTTAGGAGCAGGAGGTTCACTTGGTGTCAGGAAGGGACAAATGCCGAGTCCAGCAAATAAGGGTCCTTGCTTTGGGTTAAATAGCCCGTATGTTGCTAGCATTATGAGGGGACATGTAATTTTGTGACAGGAGTCTGGAGTTATTCCAGGTTTGGCTGAAGGCTTCAGGCTGTACCACAGCAGCACAAGGAGTGCGAAGTGAGCTGATGTGAGGATGCCGAACTATGGGTGACACCTGGCCTGCTGGGAAGACTTATTTGCTCTGCTCCCAGTGGGGCAGGGAGCAGGGCAAGGGCTGGCCCAAGTCTGCTGCTGGCTGTGGGACCCACGTACGGGAGCAGCAGTCTGCTTCAGCTCTCGCCTTCGACAGGAACCATGACTGGTCTTGGCTTGTCTCTTGTCTGTGTTGACCCAGGCTGTATTCCACACCAAGTGTTAATATTGCACACCAAGGAGGGGAATGGCAGCTGTAAAATGCTGTATTGGTAAATGTCAGGGGTGCAAAAATGAGTGCTAAGTTGCAGGGGAATGCTTCCTGGTGAAGTGGGTTTAGCATGCTGGCTGCTGCAAATCAGCTGCTCAGCTGTAATACGCTGTTGGGAAAAAGCTTTGATGTTACTATTAATAGTCTTTTCAAAATTACTTGAAATTTCTTTGGAACAACTGAAAAACTGCTTGCGATGTGGGTTTAGATTCTCTGCTCGACTGAGGCCTTCTCTGGTTAGTCACACTTTTGTGTTGTACCTCTGGAGGAGCAAGAAGCGGGTTGTCTGGGTGTGAAGGTGCTTATGCTGATGGCCAAGAAGCTTTGAACTGTCTGGTGAGAAAATGGACCCAGCTGAGAGTATAACAAGCATTTTAAAGATGCCTTGGATTGTTATTTGCCCTATCTTTTTCTACAAGAATGAACAGGCATGTGGTAAAAATAAGAGACTGCTTTGTGCAGCCTAGCAACAACTTCAAATTCTCCTGCAGCATGAGCAAGTGCACAGCAGCGGAGTACAGGTAGTCCCGGCCAGGCAGGTGCAGGAATGGTGTTTCACCTCCTAAGCCGCAGAGAGGTTTCTGCAACGGAGTGAATTTTGAGCTCCCTGTTTGCAGGAAACCCCTTCGTCCTGGTTTGTGTAGTAGCATTGACACGGGTTCAGGATTGGAGTGTGTTGTGCAGAGTGAGGTAGTGTGGGAATGCAGACTGGGGCACGCCACGGCTCAAAGCATGGGTCTGACAGCTCGTGGCTGCTCCTCAAGCCTGAGCCCACATCCTATGCCTGGCACCACTGTCCAGCCTTGCCCTGTGCTGCCTCTGCTCTTGTTGACCCTGCTCTCAGTTAATTCAGTTCACGAGCTTGCTGGAAAATTCTTTGTTTCTAATCTGGTTGCTTTTCTGCCAGGATAGCAAATGTGTTGGTTCGGTGGCGGAGCAGCACGTGCTGAGGCTGGTGCCAGTGTTTGACCGCTGGGGAAGCAGCGAGCTGCTGTAGCTCAGGTACCGTCAAACCTTTCTCGCTAGTGTGGAGACAATGATGGTTGTGGAGCACCGAGTTGGTTGTATGGTGTCAATCAAATGATCAGATGTTCTGATAGCAAATCCCCAGTTGCTGGAAACTGAGCTTTGGCAGTTGTGCTTTGCTGTAAGAGTTTCTCCCTCCATCTACATAAAATCCAGCTTTAAAATCTGTTGTCCTGACCCCTGGCAGAGTTCCTCTAGTTGCTCCTGAACAGAAGGTGACAATGGTTCAGACTGTCATATAGACCATCTCCTGTGCTGGAGCCTGCATCTTTATTTGTCATCTGCCGCAGATTTGACGGAGCTTACAATGGGTGTAAGAGCTTAATCGTAATACTCGCACAGATCCTGAACAAGCGCTTAGACTAAAAATAAAGTTTTATTTTTGGCGAATAAACAGCTGGTAGCACTTTGCAGCTGAGGCTGTGTTTCTTCACACATGCAAGAAACTGAAAGAATGAAGCATTTTTCTTTGGGCTGTCGCAATAACAGAGATGCTCTCGTGTCAGAGCTGCTAATGCTTTGTGATGAAGTCTTATTCTGGAGACTAAATTACACAGGGGAATTATAACCATTTCTAATTACTGTAGCTAAAGACTTGACATTTTAGCCAGAAGTTCTGCAATCTTTCACAGTTCAGAATGATTAAAGTAGAAATATGCTAATGATCTTTAGCCTCTGTTTTTGCTTGCCTGTGAAGACATGTTCTTCTCACTTTTACGCTGGTTAAAAATAAGTAGGCTTTTTGATATCAGATAAAATTTGCCTTTGAGACCTGGTCACCCATGTATGAGCATTGTTGGCAATCTGTGCTTATTGCTCCTGCAGCTGCATAATGGCTGAGCGTGGGTGGAGCGGCACTGCTGGGTGCTTGGGTGGTCCTGGGGGGTTTGCTTTGGGCTGGAAGCGTTAAGCCTCTTTGAGGGCTGAACAACACAAAGGCTGTTTTGGTCGGAAGTGAGCAAAGAGTAGGGAGATGTCTGAGAGCCCATGACTGCTCCTGAGCGATGTGGCTGTGGCTCTGTTCGCCTTGGAGGAAGGGCAAGATGAGGGGGCAGACTGGAAAGAAGAAATGTGCCATTTTCTTCGAGGGCTTTGGAGAGGCGCTTGCGCGGAGATGATAGACACAGCCTGGTTTCCAGCTTCCCCACGGGGCTGCAGTGTCTGCCAGGTCATTTGCACCCCTGCACCTAGTGCTGGTCTTGCTGTGAACATTTCACCGTGTTAACGCAGTGCTGTTGTCCTGCAATTTTACTGACCAAATTTGTGACTTTTGGGCTGCCTGCTGTATGGTTTTTTGAATGCTTTTCATCAGGAGAAGGTGGCTAGACTTCCTTCCCTGGTTTGCATCTGGAAGATGATGAACTTGTTGCAAAGGGAAGAACTGCCAGTTTTGGCCGAAGAGCATCCATTCAAAATGGCTAGCGAGGTGCTAACCCTGGAGGACAGCAAATGCAGACACCTTTCCTCTTGTCCCATTTGCAGGAAGAAGTCTAGTAATGCCTGAGTTGAGTACATTTATTGAGCAACATGCTTCCATAATTAACATATGGGAATCCGGATACTGTTCAAATCTGCCACCAGCTGTGGGACTCCATGCAAGTGGCTTTCTTCACTGGACCTTGCTCCTCTGCTAAGTGAGGATCTGGTCAAGAGGCCACACAGGAGGGTTGTGGCTCAGCTGAATTTCTCACTAATGTTGAAATTTAGCGGATGCAAACTGAAGTTGATCAACACTGCTGTCAGCCCATGGGACAGTTGTTGTTGACTGCCCAGCAGTGTAGGTATGTGTCTCTAAAATAACAGTGCTAACATCAGGTCAAGCTGGTGGCTGTGCTACACAACAGGTCTGCTGAAAGGTGTCCCACCTTCAGCCATTGCTTTCTCGTGATGCTTCAGAAGATCAGCGTTGCGCTGTCCTCACCTTGAGCAGGGCACCAACAGCTCAGCCTCGGCTGCTCTTTCTGAGCCAAAGGGGATTGGCAGATGTCTTTGAGCATGAAGTTTGAATGTGTCTGGGCTTGCTGAGCTGCACCTGCTCTGCGCTTGTGTTTGCGCACCTCTTCTCATGATCCCACTCTTGTGTTTCCTTCCAGGATTTCCAGCATCCCATCAGATGAACTCTTAGTAGGGGAAAAAAAGCCAGGAGAGATTCGTATTGAAACCAATAAACCAGAAGGTTCATGGAAATTGATTTTTTTTTGTGTGATTGGTCTGTGTGAAGTACAGAGGGAGCAAGACGCTGAAGAGCAGGGAGAAGGAATTTGAATTGCTTGTCCTTGGAGAAGAATGGGCTGGTGTTACTGATGATGGGAAAACAACGTGAAGGACTCTGCTTGCAAGTGCTTGGAGCAGCCTGTACACTAGGAAAGGCTTTGGCAAGAGCGGACTAATTATGGTCACTGGCTGACCCGAGTTCCCTTGCAAGTTCTGGGGCATATTAATGCCTGGGGGGAAAGTCAAATCCCAGATTGTAAAATGGGTATTTACGTCCGTCGGTGTCTGAAACATGGAAAACAGCTGAACCTCTCTGAAGTTGTTAGGAAAGCTCTGATTCTGGAACAGAGGCAGCCTCCTCTTTTTCTTCCCTTAACTGTGTAGCCCAGATGTACGTAAAAACAAATGGAATTTTTAAGAGCATCCCAGCTTCACTCCCTCCTGAAAGGTTTAAACTTTGTCTTCCCAGCCAGGATTATGTATTCAGCATATGAGCTGTCAGTCTGGGAACTAGAAAAAGGATAAATTCCAGGAGGGGCTTATAAGGAGGGAAGTCCAAGCACCCTTAGTGTGCAACTATAGCACTAGATAGCCCGCAAGAAAATTAAGACTTCAGATGCTGACATCCTGCGTGGTCAATGCTATAACCAAAACTTTACAAGCCACGGGTTTGATAGAGCTCTGTGTGCAGAGATGTTTAAATTAAAATGCACGTGCATTGCACTTGTTCCAGAGAGAAAACCTTAAATCGAGACTTTCTTCTTGGCCGTGGCAGTAACGGTTGGCTCAATTTATTTCACTAAAGAGGCACATTTGTATGCAGACTTGCAAGGGCTGTGAGGGCTGTGAGTGTTTGCTGTTGGGCCGGGAGATCAGCCATGGTTCACAGGCTCTCGCAGACCTGCCCCAGTTTTTCATGTCTGATCTCTTTCTGATGGCCTGGTGCCTTGCCGAGGAGGACGGGGCAGGGCTGCCTGTGCTGCTCGCCGTCTGCACTGGACAGTGTTTGATGAGGAGCAGATGTGGTGGAGACTGCTGCAGCGCCGTTGGGGCGATGCTGGTGCGGCTGGGCTGGTGATACACTGCTGCTCAGGCTGCCTTTGCTGAGGCTGTGCATGCAGACTGCTGTGCTGATGGACGCTAACCTCTGACAGCGAAGGAGGTCCCGTTTCCAGGGCTGGTCTGGTGAGTGGAGATGACAAAGCTGTGTCACAAGGCCCAGGAGAAATAATTGACCTCTCTGCTGGGGCCGCTTCTGAGTGCTCCTGCTAATGGGTCACAAGAATCAGTTTGGTCCCTGTGCTGTGGCAGAGCTGGCCCTATGGGAGGGCCCCAGTTGGTGCTTTCTCTGTGAGTTGGCATCTGGAGATGCAAAATGCTTGTTGTATTTAGAGGAAAAATTATCATTTGAAATGGCAGTCCGCTTAGGTCCACTGGAAATTCTTTTTGTGGACCCTGACCACCCTCGTTGCCTCTGGCCTTGAGTTGCAACGGGAATTGTAGTGGGTCCTGGTCCTGCTTCTGGAGGAGCATCACTTTGCTTCCCAGCTAGTGGCTCCCAAATAAACTTTTGACCTTTATTTGTCAAGCCTAATTTGTCTTGATTTTTATCACATGGCAAAACCTTTGATTTTAAAAAAAAAGCTTTAAAACTTTTTTTATGTGAGAAGTGGAACAGAGGTCACGATTCATGGCTGCATCTGTTTCTCTCCACTCCCCTTCACCCCTCCATCCCCAGTGCCACGGGGATGTTGAGCACTATTCTGGGCAAAGCTCTGTTGACACTAACAGAGAAATAGAGTTGTGCCAAAGCCAAGACCCACTGCAGCAGGAGAGAAGCATTAGCCTCACTCCAGCTCTTCTGTGTTCACACCCGGTGATGCAGAGCTCACTTGGCAGAGCTGTTTGCTTCCCTTGCAAGGGAGCAAAGTACTAACACTTGTTCGCTTTTAACACAAAAGCTTAAGCAAGAAGGGGAAGTAAAATTTTGGCAGTGTGGGCTTTTTAGAACTAGGTGGGAAGTTCATGGGTTTGTTTTTCCCGGTCAGCTGTTTGCCTCTTGAAGTCGTTTAGAACAAGTTGTCGCTCCTTCCTCTTTGGAAACTGCTTGCTTCTTGATGACTGAGTTGTGAAGCTGGTGTCCTTCCTCCTGTCCGTCTGGTACAGCTGAAGGGGCAGTGTCACCCAGCTGTGAGCATAGTGAGCCCATTCCTTGCACTCGTTCCGCCTTTCACGCTAGCGAGATGTGCTTTTGAATAGGTATCTATCCGTGCCGTTCTGCTGGTGGGTCCCATCTATGCTGCTTCGTCCCCGTTTCCTGCTCAGGCTGCCGAGGCTGGGCTGTTGTGTGTGAAGGTGGTCTGTGAGATGGTGATTTTTGTGCCTGTGATCTGGAAATGCCAGCACAGGGTGATGTTTTAGTTTGTTCAGCTGCTCAAGAGGTTCAATTTAAAAAAAAAAATAATAAATTAAGCTGTTGGACTATGTATGCTAGATAATTCCAGGCTGTGGATCACTTCTTGCTAAATCATTGGCTCAAGGTTTAGATTAGGTCTCTCCTAAGTAATAGCTATTAATTATTTCTTTGATTTTTTTTTTTCCAGTACAAGTGGGGACAGTGCCTTGTAGTATGGAAAACTGAGGGCAGGCCCCAGCTCCAAACCTTCTATAATATTGAATAAAAACAAAGGGATGAGGGAGAAGATGAGGCGAGAGCTGCAAAAAATAGACACTTGCCCACGAGGAGGAGGGGAGCACCTGGAAGTGGAGATGATGCCTTGATGAAAAGGTCTTGCATTCTCGTCCACGGGGTTTGTGCGTGGGGTGATACATCCACAGCTGCTAATGCGGTCGGTTTATCTCCCACTGTTCTGCCACCTGCTCCAGCTTCACTGCCCTTGAGCTGCTCTGCCCATCCTGCTCAGCCTCTGAGTTACATCCTCCTTCTCTGGAGGTGGGAAGAAAGCCTTGATGGACCACGCAGGCGGCTTTCACCCACTCGCACATGGAATATGGAAATGGTGGTGGGCAGGTTATCAGGGTGGAGGGCTCTCTGTCAGTCAAGTTCAGTGCAGTGTCTGTGTGCTGTGATGGTTGTACAGGGAACTGTGGCAGCTGCTGGAAAAGCCAGATGGCTGCCTAAAGAAATCAAGTTGAAGCTCCCCAATGAGCAGACAAATGCGAACCTCTGTGGCCTCTCAGTCTGATGTGGTGATAATCCCTTTTTGGGTAAACTCGGTGAATTGTGTGGTTTTCCGCTGCTTGAAGATACCCTTTTCCCCTCTCCTCCTGAGGAAAGGACATGTATTTGCAGGGCGATGGAGGGGGTACCATGGTTTGAACATCAAGTGTGCTATGCCCGGGTCATAAATCATACCCAGTGACATGCCAGAAGGCAGGTCCGTGGTTCTTGGGTTTGGCTGTCCCTGAGGAGTAGGTAGAGAGAAGCTCAAGGATCAGGGAAGCCCACATTTTTCAGCATGTAAAAAGAATAATTGCATGAAGACCCAGTACCTCAAGTAAGAATGATGGTCCTAAAAATTTATTGCCTACTTAATGCAGAAGCTTAGGGATTTCCCTGAGCCTGACCGAATCAAAGTGTTTGTAGCTGAACACTTTTTCCATTTGACACAAAAAACCAATGTCCCTTGAAGTGCTGGCTTCTAAGTAATGACATTTTTGTCCACCCCAGAATCACCTTTATTGACTTAAACTGAAAAATGCATCCCCTTTAATTTGTTCTTTGAATTGATTTCATGTGTCCATCTTCCATTAGCTTGATGACAACAGATAGCAGCAGCATTACAATAACTGTGCAGTTATTATCAGGGGGCCTGTACAGTATAATTCTTTACATCACTGATGGAAAGATATTCTTCCAGCATCCAGTTCTGGGAAGCACCACCTTGTCTGTGGTCTTGTACTCCCATAGAAGCATTGCCCAGTGGTACGGGCCAGCATCGGAGACGTTTACATGCATGAATACATGTGAACTGGCTGTATTCTTGAGCTCTCATTCAGAAGCTTAAGATCTCAAAATGATATCAAGCTCTGGTCACTTTAAAAGCTTTTAAACACTATTAATATACTATTAATGGCTGAGCTAAGAAGTTCTCCCAACCAAACTGCTGTTGGCAATATCTGGTCTCGTGTGACTCTTCGGATGTGGAGGACCACCCATACCTCTCATAGCTGGGCTGTAGGGAGTTAAGAGCAGCGAAGAGTGATCAGCCTTGACCTGGAGGAGTTTAGAGGGAGGGGGAAAGGCAGGGCAGGGGGGAAGAGACAGCATGCGCATGGGTTGTGCAAGCCACACAGCTTGAGAGTTACTGCAGCCCCTCGCTTGCTGTCAGGCAGCTTCCACCACCTTCTCTGCCCCGTGGTGGCCTTGTGCACTGGAGGGACTACCTGCTGGGTTGGGTGGAGGTGATCTGAGTCCTGGCCGTCTCCTTTCCTGCGGGATTTGCCCCGCTGGAGATGGGCTGGGAAGATTCCCTGAAATACAGCAATTAGCTCTTGCTGATGCCTCTGAGCGAGGTGGATGCTGACACAGGTGAATGGGGCATGTGAAGAGGTGGAGGCAAGAAATCGATACTGTCCTAAGGCACGTGAGCTGGGGGAAAGTTTTGTGCGTGAGGAGTGAACAGCCCAACAAATGTAGGTTTTCTTGTCAACTGTTTCGGGAAGTGAGGAAAACAGGATTATGGCTGTTCTGCTCCCTGTAGCACAGTGTCCTAACAGGACGTTCCCCTCCTGTTCCCATTTTTTCATGTTTTCTGGGGAGCCTGTGCCACTCTAAGCTGTGAAAGGAGATGGGATTATAACTTGCAGCTAGAGCAATAGGCTATTTTTTCCCTGCAGATAGTGTGGGACACTAATGACTCACCTCTTCCTTATAGGTGAAATGTCAGCAAATCCAGTTCAACCCTTTAGTCTTTTTTTAAGGTAAAAAAGCCTGCTAGACAAAACCCAGAATTTGTTCTTGAACTGAATTTGGAGATAACAGCAAGTTAGCCTCATTCCTCTGATAAACATAGCTAAACTTGCAATTCTCAAGGTACTTTTGTAGGTCAATGGGAACTGTCAGTCTGTCTAAGTTTTGCAGCAGAAAAACCCCATGTGCTGTCCCCTCCCACTGTCTGCCAGTCAAAAAGCAACCCCGGAGTCTGCAGGGTCTTCAGTTCACTATAATTTTTTTTTTAACTTGTGCTGTCTTTATGATCATGCATTTAAGAGTTGTAGCTGTATGATACTGCTATAGATGTCAGTGGTATCTTTGTTTATTTTGGGGCACGGGTTAGCATTAGCTTTATCATTGTCCCAATAAAGCTTGATTGCATTGAATCCCTGGATTTGGTGAGTGTCTGGGCGCTGATTGCTTCAGCAGAAACATCCACTTCCCCAGGAATAAATGTGCTTGCAGGAGCAGCTTTCAGCTAACAAGCGCGTTGGCATACTTTGGTATTTTGTCTATGGCCAATTAGCGTGATCTACCTCTTGTCAGCGCAGCCCATGTGGAGTATTTCAGCCCCTTTGATACCCACTCCCTTGCTGCCCTGCACCTGCACCCTCAACAGTCTTTAAATGGCTTTGCTATAATTAGCTGGCACATAATGAATAGCATCCCTGGTTCGATAGCGCTACTCTGAACGTGTCAAAATATATAGCTACCAAAATCCACGGCAGGGGAGCGAGGGAGATGCCTGTTTTCTTTCCTTCTTGCCTTAGCTTTACAATGCCCTACCTGAAAGCAAATGAGCATTTCAGGGTTATCTTTTCCTACATACTTTTACTTTGGGAGCCCGGCTGTCATACTTCTTGTTTAAATCCTTCAATGAGTGTATTGTACCCAGGTTAAAGTCATGAAGGCTGCTGGCAGCTGGAGGGGCTGGACATGCTGTTCTGCCTGGGTGGAAGACTTGTTTGGGATTCCCGTGTTGGGAAGTATCTGCAGAGCACAGGGGAGCTGTGTTTCCTCTGCACTGGTGGGAGCTGGTTGTAGCTGGAGCTATAAAGCCTGAAAATGTTGCGGGGGGAGGTGGTTGGGTATCCTGGGCTTTGTTAGTACTGATATTTCAAATAGCTGTGTCTGCGACCTGAGGGGGCTGTGGACAGAAGAGTAATTGCTGGTGAAATCTGTATTATGGGAACATTATATAGAAATGAGGGGGGTTTTTTGGCACCTACTTTGGGGAAACTTTGTAAGTGTGCTTGCTCTCTTGGGCCCCTGGGCCTGAAACACCATTAGCAGGAGAAGTCCTCAAGGATCTTGGTCTACCTGAAGTACTTGGGAGTTGCGTGAAGGGATGATGGTAAAACGACTGGTTGTAAGTGATCCCTCCACCTTGGAACAAGCTTTGTTCTGTGGGAATGTGGAGCTTCTCTCTTTGAGCAGAGGGACAACATAAACCCAGCCTTTCTGGTTGCTGTTACTCTGTAGTTGCTTGGAGCAATTCTACTCCTGGTAACAAATACTCAGGTTTTTCCATATGGTGGTTTGAGGGTCATTTTATTCTGGAGTAGGTAACAGACATGATCTGATCACATCATTGTGATAAGCTGTGTTTCAGGTAGGGTGTGCAAGTAACTTGAAAAAGAGAAATGCTCATTACAGAGGAAAGTGCTGGCTTTTCTGTATGAGTTAATGTGGTTTCTGATCCTTCCCTGCTAGCTTTCTTTTTATTTTGGGGTGTGCAGGGGGAGCTGCATCCCTTTATGGCAGAAGAGGCAGTGATTACTCCACAAGAAGAGTCCAGGACACAGGAAAATTATTTTCTAGCCAGATTGTTAACTGCTCCTGCAGCAAGCAAGCTGCCTTTGATCCTTCCAACTGGAATCATCTTTGTTTGGGGAGAACTTTCCAAGGCCTGTCTCAGGTTTGCTCACGGTAATGCAAGACAGGTTTTTCTTTGCAGTGACAGCTTTGCAGGAAGGAGCACCGGCTGTGCCAGGTCTGGCAGCTCTGATCCTGGTGCTGCTAAAAAGATCCTGGGGATTTGTCTGGTTTACAATTTTGTGCAATTTACATCTGTCCAGGAATAAAACTAGCTGATGACTTTCCTGTGTTTGCCCCGTGAGGAAGGAAGCTCTTCTCTCTCATTAGTGGCTTTAATAAAGTACATATGGCTGTTCATACAGTGGATACCAGAAAGCTGCACTTGTACTCTACATGGCAGACTTGAATCGTTCATGCCCAAACCCACAGGTTCTGCACTCCCTCACATGGTGAGCTGTCCACCCTCCTTGCCCCTTCTCCTTCATGCCTGGCCCGTGTTCCTGGGTTGTACGCCTGTGCCTGCTGCCAGGTCTGCTTTCCTGTGTTCACTGGCGCCCAGACAGCAGGTTGATTTTCTTTTCCAGACTCCCCTTTCCTCTAAAGTCAACACGAGACACTTTACAGTTTGTCCATCATTTTGGGTTTGGGCAACACCGTAATTATGCCCAAAGAGGATCATAGCTGCAGTTTGCCGCCTTCTGTCCCTTGCCCCAGAAGGTTGGTCACAGGAGAGGGAGGATTTTGGAAGAGAAGCTGATAAATCATAAATTCCCTTGCAAGATGAATTACAAGTTATTACCTCTTTCTCAAACGTGTAACTGCATGCTGTTAAATTGGTGCCAGCCTGTGGCGTGCAGGAGGAAAGTCCCTTTTGGTTAACAGGTACATACGTGCTCTTCTCTTGCATCTGTCTGTGCATCAGTTGAATGCCAACTTACTTGCAGTTTTTCCTGCTTGACCCCTGGGGACTTTACTTAGTCAATCCTCACGTACTGGAAATGTACTCTAGGGCGGAGGTAAATGGGAAGGGAGAGAATTCTCCTGAACGTGGCAGAAATGTTAATTTCTTGGTCCTGCCTCTCATATGACTGTCACCTTTCCAGCATTTTCCTACAATCTCTGCTGTAGAAAGATTTTTTTCGGGGAAAACTGAACCTCCCTCCTTGAATGCCAGAAGAAGAGCCAGAACTTGCACGGTTTCTCAGGCTTGTTTCTTCCTCTGGGGTCTGTCCTTGCCCCTTGTCCTGGCAACGCTTGGTAAACCTGATTAACCACAAAGGGTGTTTCTGCAGCTGGGCCTTCAGCCCACATCCATGTTTTTGCCAGTTCAATCAAAACAAAGATGGGCTGAGACTAGCACCTTGTAGTCTGCCCAGCACTCTGGGAAGTTAGAGATTAGTTGCATTTTTGACCAAATTTAACATAGGGGCTTTCTTATGCACCTGTGCTGATTGCATGCAAGTCACCTAGGAGCTGTACTGAATCTCGGTGAGCAAAGGGCACCTGTAGCGGTTTTTTGGGCTACCAAACTGAAGACTGTGCAAAGATGGGCACAACCCCTTCTGTTGGGCTTTTTTTTTTGGTTTTTTGCAACTTTTAAAGCTAATACGTCAAAAGTCCTAGAAAAACTGCTAGCACTTCACTGCAGTGGCTTTCCTTCCACCTTGATATATCCTGGTTCATAATCCTGAGCTTTCCTCAAAGTAGAGGCTATCTGCAGTTTTCTTTTTTCAGTGTAGGTTGTAGCTCTAATAGATGTGTGTATAATTTTTTATATACATATATATATATAAGTAGAAAAATAAGTTTCCCCTGCACAGATGCAGTGTTGATCATGTCTGGTATTGACTTGGCTTGACAATTCTGTGCCAAAAGGATGTTAAACGGGTAATTCTAAAGAGAGGGGCAGCTCTGTTGTCTGGTGGCTCTTCACCTGGGACAGGCTGAGCCACAGAAGTCCCGTGAAGCATTGAGAGCAGTAAGAATTAAGGCAGCAGAGAATGGCAAGATGTGTAAGTATGTGTTGACTGCTTTATTTTAAAAACTTCTGTCTCTGCTTTTATCCTCTTAGCATGTTTTGGCTTGAGAGAGGCATTCTGGTTACTGGAGGGCACAGAATTGCGAGGGGAAGGAATCGGTGGCTGATTCTGATCATTGTGGCCCGTAAACATGGTCTGAGCGTGGCTGGAGAGACCCAGGGAAGAAGCATTTTCCACCTTGGGAAGTACGAGTGTGCAGTGGTGGGTTGCATGTGTTTCGTTGTTCCTCAGCCTGTCTCTCCCTCTTCTCTCGGACTCCAAAGCTGCCTGCTCGGAGGAGGGAAATTGGTTTGGTTGCTGGGCATCCCTCTGCCTTCAGGGTTTTGTTTATTCCAAACGCCGCCTTCGCCACCCCCCGCCCCATGCCTGTACGCTCCCTGGTTTGTGTATCTCTTTTGCCAGGACCTCTGCCTTTTGCTTTAGCACGGTTTGCACAACTGAAGCCCTTTCCCTGGCTATTCTTTCTCTCGATTTCTCATTTGTGCAGGCTGTCTGCTCGAGTGGCTGCTGTCAACACAGCGGAAGGAGACCGATCTGTTAGAAACCCACTATAGCATATCGGCAGGAATTCCAGATCTGTTTCTGGGCTGCCTCTTTGTCAGGAGAGCTCAGCCATGTCTTTGTTCGCTCGCTAGCGAGTCAGAGATGCTGCAGGTTTGTTCGGAGCTTTTCTCATCTTATTTGCTCAGTAACCAGGACAGTTGCCCGTTGTTTCACTTGCATTTTTAAGTGCCACAAGGCACGATATCTTCATGCTGACAAGAATAAGTTAATGCCTATCTCTTAGCCAGCAGCCTGGGGACTAATAATTTCTGATTGGGGGCTGCAAAAAGAGGAAGAGAAAGGAGCTGAATTTCCTGCAGCAATGTAAAAACCAAAACTCAGCCCATTTGTTTGAGCTGTGTGATTCAGAAAGGGGTACCCGTATCTGGTACATCACTGCCGTGGACAAAGGCTAGTTGATTTTTGTTAATTGCTGCAGCGGTCGTTTAAATCTGGAAGGAATACAGTGTGCAGTCTGGTGGTGACTGGGGACGAATGGCATGTGACCGAAGAGGTGGCCTTTCTCTCGATTTGAGTTAACAAAGAACCAGCCTGTGCCTGTGTACACCAGCAGGATAAATATCCTAATTTCAGCAGTGGTCCATGTCAGTGCAGCTGCGTGAAAACTGAGCTGTCACTGGAGACAAAACTTTGTCTGTCTTTTGTTGTCATGTTGTGAGAGCCGGAGCAACGACATGAGGGTGGAAATCAGCAGCCCTGCCTGGGCACCCCTATGGCTGCAAGAGCAGCTGCTGGAACAAGGGCACTGATTCCTGCACGTGCAGAAGAGCAAATGCCTTTGATCACTAAAAACTGGGGAGGCAGGAGGGAAAAAAATGCCATGTTTTCTTGGATCAGCCCCCTGCAGAGGCAAAGAAAAGCCTGCCATACGTTAATGGGCCACTTTCATAAATGTGGGAGTCTTGCACATGCAGGGTGGCTCAGCTTGTCTGCGCTGATGCAGCTGTCAGCCTGTTTGTCTAGAAAATGCCTTTCTGAAAGGTATGATTATTCTAGACTGTTGAGCAAGTTCTTCTGTGTGAGTGCATTTAAACAACGCCAGTGGTCCGTGTGGAAGGATTCAAAACGAAGAGGGAGGGGGGTGACATTTTCGATAGCCCCGGGCGAGCAGGAGAGGAGGTCGTGCTGCCTGTGCAGCCAGGATACTGGCAGTGTTTTCTGAAACGTTTGGGTTTCTCATCAGCCCGTACGTGGGGAAGCAGAGGCGTACGACACGTCCTGTGCACATGTGCTGTCTTTGGGGAGACTGTCCTTGGGGCAGTGAAGATGAGAGCAATGTGAGCCACGGGGGTGAATGTATTCCTGCCTGTGCACGGCTGCGCCTCGTGTTGGCCGTGCTTAGGTACCCACGTGACATCCTGGAAGGATGCTTCTTAAAAGCCTAACTTTGGCCCTGGGAAAGGCATCCTTCCCCGCCTGCCTCGGGAGCAGGGGGCATGCGGAGCACCCCAGGGCAGTGCTGAGGTCTGGCTCTGTCCCTCCTCCCTCTCTGGGGAGGCCCCTCCTGTGGACGGGGGCAGGAGGAGATTGGCAGTGGGCTCTGGGGAGACCCTTTGTTTGCTCGTGTTATTAGCAAGGAGGAAGTAATGATTTATTGCTGCTTCTGTGATTCTCCTACACTGGGCTATGAAGGAAGAGATTGTGTCCTGACTGACATTCATGATTCTAATTGAGCTGTAACTTGTTCCTGCAGGGCAGCTGGCCTGCAGGGTGCTGACGGTACCCCCAGTTCTCTGATACGGCGCCCCATCAGCCCGTCTCGCTGTGATCATCAGGGGTCACTGCTCTGCTCTTCCCTTGCCTCTTGGTGTAGCCAGGCTGGTCATGACAGGCTGGTTAGAGTCCAGCATTTCTCTGCTGCAGTGTTTTATTTGATTAAACCAGAAATATCTGATAGAGGGGGTGGCGACCACTCCTTTCTGGGGTGAGATGCCATGTGAATGTGGATTAATCTCTCCAAAATACCCCTCTGTTATCACGGTACGTTGGGCAGAAGGTGGTGTCCTATTGATGCCTCTTGGCCGCAGCCTGGTAGCTGTGCCACCCCACGCCGACCAAGGAGACCCCCTGCCCTCACCCCATAAGGGTGGGCACGCACGGCCGGCACCATCCACCACCATTATTGCCCTATCCCTGCCACCTCCTCTGCATTTCAGGAGCTGCTGGCATGGCTGTGCCACTGGTGAGCTGGTGCCTGGTGAAGGATGTAGTTAACAACTAGTGTGCTGCAGTGGCTGCTCGGGGCTCTGCCAGCCCCCACCCATGTGTTGCCAGCACAGCTTCAGTAAATCCAGCTGAATTCCTGGGCTTTACTTGGTATGTCTTCTCTGACAGCACGCTGCACAGCGATGCCCTTTTCATGCGCTCCCCTGCTTCCGTGTGAGCCTTAGCTTAGCCCGCGATGAGCAGAGTTTCATCTCTGTATCCTGGAGCGTGGGAGGGGGCAGGGGCTGGGTGGTAGCGCAAGGCCCTGTGGGGCGAGAGCTGACTTCTGAGCACCGATCTCTCCTGCCCGAGCTCAAAGGCCCTGCTCGGTTACCTTGGTGCCTGTTTGCGACCTCTCTCTTTTGCAGGCCGTAGAGCTGTGCGTGGCCAGGATTGCCTGTCGGTGTGCGAGACGTGGGCGTGCGCTGCCTGGCCGTACTGCTCAGGATCTCTGCCTGCATCCCAGCTGCGAGCATCCTTGGGAGTGAGTGCTGGGTGTAGGCAGGAATCCCCTGCCAGCACTGCAGAGTGACTGGTCTCCCTAAACTGCATGGGGAGAATGGCAAGGCACATGCATTATCCTGAATTGCTGTGAGCAGGTCATCCCTTGAGTCCTAGGGAGGAGGAGATTGTAGGTGAGACATTGGCAAAACTGACTTTTGCCCCTGGGCAACCCATGCTCCTTTTAACTGCAATGTGCTTTTTTGTCCATCCTCTTCAAACAAAGCAGTGCCAAACCCAAGGAGTGTGCAGATCTGTTCTAATCACGTGGTTTATCCAGGGTTCTGGTTTCTGTTTCAGTTTATGACTATAGTGCAGGGGATCCCCAATGCTGGGTGTCCTACAAACCCAGAATGCAAGGTGGCCCCTGTGCTGAAGCCCCTGCCCCCTGCCCAGCTCCGCCGAGCAAGGGAGGAGGAGGTGGTTTACGAGCAGCATCAACAATGTCATAAAGTGCAAGTGGCAAGTTAATGCTGCTTTTTTATTCCAGCCCTTTTGACAGGGCCCTGCTAATAGTGGGTTGGGGAGCGGAAACAAAGGAAGGAGCACAGCAGCTAAAAGCCGGTTGTCACAGCGCTGCTGCGTTAATGTGAAAGTACTGTGTTTTATCAGAAAAAAGTGCCCTATCCGTAACAAACGGCATCGCACAGCAAGTAGCAGCTCCAGCCTGCGGATTCCTGTGGAAGACATCGACAGGCTCTCTGGGAGAGGGCAGAGGTGTTGAGCCATTCAGTAGGTTTCAGCACTGTGTACTATGATCTTCCCTGGGAGGATCAGACTGAGAAAGGTGGAAACACACATGGGTGAAAGCCTGGCAGGCTGGGGGGGGTGAGAGAAGGCAACACGAAGGGGGTGGCTTTGGAGGGGATAGTGGTGGACGTGGAGGAACTAGAAGTGGGGGATCGGGGAGTGCGCCAGGGCGGGTGTTTAGAGGCTGTAGCGGGAGCTGTGTTGAACTTTGGGCTGGGAGCGGCAGGAGGGCAGGCGGGCTGTGTGGAGGGCAGGGATCTCTGGTGCTCGGGGTGGCACGGGCACTTCCCTGGGGACAGCAGCACTGGAGACTTATGCACTGCTCCCCTTTCGCAAAGAAAGTGTGCAGCTTGCCATAATCTCCTCTTATTGTCTCAGAAAACAAGATGCATTCTCTGAAGTAATTTGCCTTTCCTTCCAGTGCTCCTTTAAAGGTGTTCAAATGAGCTTTGCTCCATTTCCTTACTTAGATCTGTAGTTAGATGTGGTGAAATGCTCCCTAGGCCATATGGTGCTGCTTGGAGGCTTCATCCCAAAGCTGGGATCTGAGTGTTGGGTTTGTCCTTGATCTGATACTTTAATGAATTCAGTAGACGTATTTTAACATACCTGGTTTTATTTGTAAAGCTTTCCCCAGTTGCTTTCCTGCCTATCTCTCTTTCTTGAGAAAACAAAACCAACAAAAAAACCCTAAATTTTTCGTTTCCAAAGCTGAGTATCACAGAGGGGGCCTCTCACCCTCACCTTGCTTGGTGGTTGGGTTGGTTTGGTTTTTTTCTCCACAGTCTGCAGTTGCTGTTAATTCACATTTGGCTTAGTAATTAATCAGGATATAAATAATACATAACATGTTATCAGAAAACTGCATGCCAGTCCTAGGGAGGCAGGCACTTTCAGACCCGGTGGGGAGGGCTTGCCTTCTGCTGCTCTTCAGCCCCCTAAGGCCAATTAAGGTGCATCCTTGATGAGATTCCAGCCGCTCCTTAGTTGCTCAAATGGTTACTCTGATGCAGGGAGGGGGGCAAAGCAAGCGAAGATGAAGGGGGTTTTGGTGTTCAAACAGCTGCAATGAGAGCTGGATTCCAAGCACTCCCCTCCTCTCCCGCTCCTCCCCTTCGTGCATGGGCTGAGGCTGCCAGTGGTGGTACCAAATGGATGGTGCAGGCACCAGGGGCAGCTTACAGGAGACCTGTGGGTCTGCTGGATCCAGGGCAAAGACTTGGTAGCATGTCCTTTGCCTTCAGCCTTAGTCCTGTAAAGGTCTTTTCTTCTGAAGGCATGTCAACCATTGATAAACAAAGCCTTGCAGAATGTCCCATGTGTGGAAACCTGCTTTACCTTGCCTTTACCTTGCGGCCCCTTTGCCACAGCTCTCCCACCCTCCTGAGTAAGCCTGGGGAATGAGGTCTTTGGTATTTCTTGTTTCAAGGCTGCTGTTTATTTCAGCTGCAGTAATGAGTGCTAAATTGGCTGGCAGGAGGAATAAATGTTGCTATGACAGTTTGGGTGGAGATTTGGAAAAGACACTTCAAGTTGCAAAACAAGTATAAAACCCATTAAGAAAAGTGAGCAAAAATGCAAATCTAGAGCAAATGGGCTCTGAGGGCCGCCAGATTTTGCCTAGGTCTGTAATATTCACAGCTGTGTATTTGCTCCATAGCAGGGCAGCGAGAACGAAAAGAATTGTGCTTGGGATAAGCTAGGCATTGCAGTGGGATCTTGAAAGCTCCCTGCAGCAGTCTGAATATTCAGGGCTGCTGCATGGTTCTGAAGCTCTGCCCCTGGTCATCTTGTAGTGATCGCTGGACTTAGCTGATAAGTGACTTTGTTTTCCAACTGTAAATCTTGAATGGGCAGACTCAGGTTGAAGCATGGCTTCAAATACGTTTCCTTTGGAGGAAGGAGGGACAAGTGGGACGGTGCTGAGGTGGGGTTCTGGCTCTGGGAGCTGTTTGGACGTTTGGCTTGTGTGGTGCCTGCTCTGTGGGTTTCGGGTACTGTGCTCTCTCCTGTCGTAAGCTCTGGTGCAAAAGAACCACAGCTGAAGCAGCGCAATAACGTGTGGGATGTCGTGTTTCTCAGGTGCTGGAGCAAGATGTGGTTCTCCAGTCTATTGACCGTGCCATTGAGGCTGTGCACAACGCGGCAATGAAGAATGGGGGAAAGTACAACCTGGAGCAGAGAGATGTCCTCCAGTAAGTACAACATGTGTATGGGAGAGATGGTGGATGGAGGATTGTCAGCATGTGATGCTTGTCTCTTTTCTATTCTTGGGGCTCGAGGTGGATGTTGTTGATTTGAGTCCCTGTGCTGGAAAATGCTGATGCACTCAGAGAGCTTCCCAGCATTTGAGCAGGTAGCTGATGCTGTTCCTCCTGTCAACTGTGTCCAGCAAAGTGGTGCTTTGGTCTTCCCTCTCTATCCCCGTGCATGTAAAGAAGAGAAAACTCTCAGCTGCACTGTAGGCTTGGAGGAGAAATCCAAAACCTTTCCAGATGCATTTTCTCCTCTCTAACAGCCAGGAATTGTAGAGGTTGTTGGCATGTGGCACAAGGTCCTTAATATATTCTCAAATAATTGCTTATGAGAGAATTTTTGTTTTTCCTCTGACACCTCACACTCTGTGCTGAGGCACGCTGGTTTATTCTCAGTTGAACAGCTGTTCTAAAGTGCAGGCAATTCCTGAAGCTTGCAATGCAATAAGTGACTCTCCCCCGAAGAAGAGGCATTTCTCTCCAGTGAACTGATGAATAAATCATGGACTCTTGCAAAGCCTCTTCCTTCCTCTGCCAGAAGTGCTTCCTTAGTTGTTAATGAAACTGGAGTTGGTGTTCAGAGTAATGTAACCCATTCTGGTATATATAGCCCAAATGCAATAAATAATTTAAAAATATCATTTAAATGTTGCAGCACAGTCGCTCCCTTCCTTTAGCTTTGTTGTTCCTGATGTCGTCATTCCGTTTCAGAAAGCTGATCCATCACCGGAAGGAGACTGTGTCCCGCAAAGGTCACTCTCCCACGCCACAGGGGATGGTTATGACGCAGTCCTCCAGCGATCACCATCTGGATGTGGCACGGCAGCCCAATGGGGTGTGCCGGACAGGATACGAGCGACATCACAGTCTTCCAAACACAGAGTTCGAGGAGGAGGATGAAGGTCTCTATCAGGTAACAGTGCCTGGACACTTTCTAGGTTCCTCCTTTGGTGGTATGACATTGCTTGTCCTGTTTAATAAAATGCCTCTGCAGCTGAAGTCACAAATCAAGTGTTTGTGCTGCTTACCTGGGATTACTGCAATGTAAATTGACGCTGTCTCTGTGTAAGAAGTCTGGAATAGTCCCTCTGCCATTTACACTTGTGGTGCTTTTTGGGATCCTTGAGGGTCCGTGGTTTTATGGTGACATGCGAGATCTGCTCTATATTGTGTGACTGTCTCTTCTAAAAGAGTTGCAAGCTCCCCAGAGAATACTTTGAAAAACAGTCTTGATGCGAGCAGCAGAGCTCCCTCCGAGTACGCAGCACTGCTTTGTTTTCCCCTTGTTAAATCTGCACAACGAGGTCTCTGGTCCTTCAGCATTTTATCTGCTGTGGCTGCCTAGTTTTACTACTCAAAACATAAAAAAACCCAAAGATCCTGCTTTGTCTGATTGTTGCTTGTCATGATGAATTCAAGGTAAATTGCAGGAAATATGATTTAGAGCAGATTTTTTTTATCTTGGCAGCATATAGTTCCGAGGTTACTGTGTGGCGCCAGTGAGGCTTCAAAGCAGAAGCCCAGGATGGATGCAGCAGTTGTTGGGGATGAATGATGTGGCTGATTACGCTGTGTAGGTATAGCTGGATGTTAGGGCTAAAGGCGCCAAGCAAGGATGAGCGCAGAGATTTTTCTCGTGCAGATGAACATGTGCACTGTAGTTTTTCTTCATCTATCTGGGATAAGTATTTGGAGGCAGTGTTTATAAGGTACTGATACACTGTCACTCCTAGCAGATGAGGCTTGTTTTACACCTGAAGAATCATGAGTCTGTAGAGATGAAAGGTAGCTCTGGCTCATGCAGAACATGGCAATTCCTACAAACCCCATTTTTCTCCCGAATATTCTTTTTTTTTTTTTCCAGGCAGCCAAAGCAGCTCCGTTCTCAAGTCTGTGCGTTTTCAGCTAAGCGAATGGAGCACCTTATGGCCCATTCTCCGTGCCGATTCCCTGTCTTTATCTGGTCTGTGGTTTGGTCACTTGCCAAAAAGGAGCAAGACAGATTCCTTGGCTGACAAAGAACCGTTTCTGTCTGGGTGGCACTGAGGATGCAGTCGAAGGGCTTCTTCCAGCTTTGCCCTGTGCTGAAAGGGCTCCTTGAGATTTTAACAGCTCAGTTGAGGGATTTCCTGTTTGCTTTGAAAATACGAAACGGAGGAAGCAGCAATGCTTTCTTCCACTGGTTATGCAGCTGCCTAAAAGGAGACCTACTGAAATCGAAACTTTCTCAGTAACTCTGGAGAAGCAGAGGTCTTGGGACGTGCTTTTCACTGCTTGGGATTTTCGGGGGCGTTCAATGTTTGCTTCTGAAAATAAGCAAAATTTGAGGTGCAAATTTCCTGTCGGTGGCTTTGCTCCGAGGGCTGAACTGGCTGAAGTTTTTGGTGATGGCACCTGTGCTGAGCCTCTCTTCAGCTCTTTCATAGTTAGCATAAGTTGGGAAGCTGGGGCAGTTACATACCACCTACCAAGAGAGGAGGTTGGGCTCTCAGAGTGTTTTAGTCATGGTCTGCTGTATTTGTGCATGCTCTGTGGGTTTGCGATGCTTGTCTCCAGAAGCTTTTGCTGCAGACCAGTATGTCTGGCTTGGCAGAGTTTGCCTAGAGGAGGTGATGGGCGCAGGATTATTGGTTTGGCTTTTTGTTTTGTGGTTTTTTGTTTAAAAATTCCTACTCTGCTAGCATAATTCCCAGGAGCTGAAGGAGTGGTGGTGGTCTCTGCCTGCCTGGCTGGGAATGGGATGGGAGTGTTGTGACTGAGTCAGCTCTTGTCTCAAGCAGTGCAGGGAGCAGAGCCTCTGCTAGCAGTCCCTGCAAAATGGAAAAGGAGAGGAAGCACACTGTAAAATCTGTGGATTTGAGGAAGTTCACAGCCCCCTTGTGTTGAAAGCCTCCCTTTCCCAGGTCTCTACATGTGTAGGTGCTTCTCTCCGGACCCTTGGTAAGGTCCCCCCTCCTCTCTCTGGACAGGAGGAATCTGAGCTGCAAGGACTCCTGCACTGTCACCTTCCCCACAGCAGCTGGACACAAGATGTTTTCTCCCCTTTCCTCCCCTTCCCTTGGGGGTTTCGATGTTGTACATCCTCTACTTGGCCCCACACAGCGGCTGGGACATGGGGCGGAGGGAGGGGATGGCCATCAGTTACCCCTTGCAACTCCTGACCGTGCGGCAGCTCACCCCTCAGGCAGGCACCAGCATGGGGAAATTCACCTGATGCTTCATGTCTAAATGAGGCTGGCAGGGCTCTGAGCTAACATTATTTATGCACTAGTCTGTAACAGCTGTGTTAAACTTGCACGGTAGATTTGGAAGGGCTGATGAAGCCGTGGAAATACTCCAGAATGACCCAGCCCTAGCTGTCTCCAAATAATGTCATGCTGCTGCTCTGAGCCTGCCTGTCTGCTAAATCCCTCTGCTTTGGTAATTGTGGCCATGCTGTGCCAAGCAGCTCTGACTCGTGCTGTTAGCTCCATCACTCTGCAGAGAGGGCTCTGTTTTTAGCACAGCTGAGCTTTCTAGATTTGGGACTGGCCTTCCAGCCATGCGATGCAGAGACCCCTCCTGATCTGTTTGGCCTCTCTCAGCTGTGCAGTCTCTTTTTGGACTAACAGGGATCATTTTTGAAGCTGTATGCAAGTATCGTATAGCATTTTACCCAGAGGACAATGTGGGATGGATTGACAAGAGCAGAAGAGCTCAGGCTGGGAGTCTGCAGCAGTACCTTGTACAAATCCACCAGCTAAAGGCACTTGTAAAGAAGCTACTTGTTGTGTGACATAGTAAAAGGTTGGATGTATTAGGTGTTGGGTGGGAGAAAGGGACTGAGAGATCCCTTTTTAAAAGTCTTTGTAAGCTGTGCAAACTGCTGTGTCTTCACTTGTCTGGTGGGCTCCAGACATGGGTTGTTGGCACCGTATTGTCAGCTCGTGACATCGAGTCTTGAACATTTGAGGTGGCTCCTGAAGGTGTCTTATTTCCAGGAATATCTTTGCTCCCATTTCAGAGGAAGTTCCCGCCCTTCCTGGATCCAGGGGAAAAAAGTACATTTTTCATTCTCCTTGTTCTGAGCTATTTAAAACAGAGACCTTTCAGGGGCCTGTCTCAGTTTTTTGCTGTGGGGACTTGGCAGTGCTCTGTGCCCTGTGTGGTGTTATAGGGCTGTTCAGCACTGACATGTCACAGAAAAACTACTCTTCCAGGGCTAAAGAAACCTGAGAAATTGGCACCATGTGATGGTGTGGGTGTCACTATGGCGGGTAGATTTCCAGCTGACTTCAACCTGGGCTACCTGAGACACTCAGGCCGTTACCTCCTTTCCCTTCCTGTGCTGCCCTGAGAGACCCTAAGAGACTCTAAGTGGCCCTGAGCTGCTGGGGTGTGAGGATGAGAGTGTTGATGCAATGTGCTCCCACCTAGCTTGGCTACTGTGTTCGGTGTCCTGCTGGTCAGAGGTTAACCCTGACATTACACCGCACTGGCGTGACTCTGGGTGAAAGCGATGTCTGCAGTCTTGGTATCTGGATCTGACAGGAAAAGATGACTGCTGGAATCTGGGTGTGTAGCTCGTACACTGCTGGCTCGGTGTTCCTGGTGGAGGAGACTTGCAGGAGAGATGCCAGATGTTGAGAGTTGATGCAACTCCCTGGCAAAAGTTTTTCCCAGCAGGTCTTGCTATAGGTAGTGTAGGATTGCACAGAGGGTTTAGCCCTATTTTCTCCCTCCCTGCATGAGCAGAAATAGCTCTGAAAGCATGGAAAAGGCATTTACATGTCTTCAGTCCTTGGCTTTGTCTTTCTGCAAGGGTATTTGTAGCTGATGTAATGGATCTCTCCAGAAGAGTGTCTAAATACGCACTCTGTTTGCAGCCTCTGTGGAGCTATTGAGAGTAATGTGGAGTCACGGTGAGTGTGTGGGATTGCATTTGGAATAAAGGAGGAGTAAATGCTTGACAGGTCTACACGATGTGTGTGCTGTGTGCTGCTGAACACAGCAATTAAACAAGGGCTGCTTTGCCTGTCACAGGGAGGGGATGAAGCAGGCTTGAGTCCTGCTTTGTTCTTCTAGGAAGCTGCCTATTAATATCTGTCCTCCTGAGAAAACTTCCCTGAATGATGAGAAAGATTTAAGGACAAATCTGCACATGCACATGAGAAAGAAGGTTTCATAACAGAGAATGTCTTTATTGTCAACCTCCTCTGATTGCTCTGAAATCTTTCCTTATAGATCCCACCACAGCCCCGGCGTGCTGCTCCTATCACCCCGCCACCTCCAGAGAAACGCAAGAACATGCAGATTGCTGCTCCCATTAAAAGTAAGGACAAACTACTGTCTAGATCTTGGGCATGAAACAGACACAGGGCAATGTAAGTCATGGTGCCCAGACGCTTTTGCTTTGTGCTTAGAAGGGCATCCTTATATATATTTATATCCTAAATTCCTATAGGTTTTAATGCTAACAATCATGAGCCAGTGGCCAGTGTTCCTTCATGTCCTCTCTGATCCAGGAGGGTCTGGGCAGCCTGGCACCTGCAGATGGATGCCAGGAACAGCATTCTCCTGGTCCTCTGGTGCCTGTGGCCCTGGGAAATGGGGTGGGCTCCTGGGAGCAAACTCTGCCTGCTTGTGTGGCTAATCTGGCCAGCACACAACCTTGGTGACTTACGGTCCTTGTGGGTGTTTTACTCCCGCAGACACCATGGCTGTCTACCAGCAAGGCAGTTTTCTCTGGCAGTGCAGAATGCGGTAGTTCACCAGGGGGAGCTCACTGGTAGCACTTCTAGGACAGGCCCAACTCTGCTTTTGGCTCCCAGTCTGTCAGTTGTACAGTGCACAGATGAGATTTCCATAAAATCGGTGGCTGGTGTCTGTAAGGAGCAGAAATAACACCAGGGGCACGGCCGTGTATATGCTACCCACAGGCAAGGGAGCTGCTGGTCGTGAGCACTTCAGAGTAGAGCAGGACCATGGGGCCAAGGCAGGAGCTTCTCAATCTTCAGTGTGGTTGGGCTGGCAGAGACAGTGGTCATCCTGCTGAGTTGCTGTCAGCTTGCCCGAGTGCTCTCCTGTGCTGTGACATTCACGCTATTAGTGGCACACAGCCCGTCTCAAGCCCACTCATGTCCCCTTGTGAGGAGCAGGGCAGAGCTGTTGATTTGCAGGTAGTTAATCAAAACTTGGGGCTGGCACCAGCTTACTTAGTGCTACCTAATGGTATTGAACCATTTTTCACTGCAGTAGTGGGAATTCAAAGGTCAGTTTCCTTCAACCCCTTATCTTGCTTTAATGAAGCATGGTGGGAGGTATGATCTTGTGAATGCTGCTCTGTGAGGAGGAGGAGGAAAAAAGGGATGCTGAGCCCCTGTGGGAGGGAAGGGCCCAGTTTTTGTGCCTAGCTTGTGCTTGCCTTGAGATGGAGTGGTGAATGGAGTAGTACAGGGTTCCCAGGACCAATGGGGCAGGAGGGGTTGGAGTTGCCCACAGAAATGCAGCAAAGGCATTTCACACAACTATCCCGCTGGTGCTTCCTTTGGTGTGGGAGAAACTGCCTTCCCTGGGAGCTGGGCTCCCTGTGGGGTGTGCTCCTTCTCTTCCAGCACCAACACCAGCTGCTGTTATGAAGCTCTAGATGAAGGTAGCCCAGTGTTTGCCCAAGTAACTGTTTTCATAGTCAGGGAAGGACTTGGATACATTTCTGCCCCCTAGAAGTGAATGGATAAGTTTTACCAAAAATATGTATTAGACCAGGTTAAAGAAGAGAAAAATCTTAACATCTCTCTGCTTGTAGTGGATTTCTTTTCTTGGAAGGTGGGGCAGCTACCACTGCTAGAGCTAGTCAAAACTAGAGGCAAGGGGAGAAATACAGTAGAGCAGATAATGTGGAGGCTTCTGAAAGCAGTGGATGCTAGCAGGGCTGTGGGGCTCGTGAGCAAATGTGGGATGGTGCTGAAAGGGAGAGACTAGAGGTGTTGTCGGCCAAACGTTTCCTTCACCCTTGGGGCTAACCGTGGCGTGCAGTCGGTGAGATTTGTGCAAGAGGGAGGTGTGGGCTGGTGTGTGAAACCTTCCGTGTCTTGCAATTCTCAGGCACCATCATTCAAAAGTGAGGGTTTAGAACCTGAACACAGAAAAAGGCCCTCAGTAAGCCAGGGGAAAAGATTTCTCTGTCCCTTAGTCCTCTCCCTCCCTCCCTTCCCCTGCATAAAACACTAAGCCCTTTGAAGGGTATTCATCTCAATAGAGTAGTTTTCCCCTTTCTAAAGAGGTGATTGTGCGGGAATGCTCCAGAGAGAACTGGTACAATTTTGCTTTGAGATAAGCGAGGCAGGAAGAGGAGTTAAACTGCTCTGGTGGCATGCACAATGAGCCTTTTAATGGACTGCAATGTAGCAATTTGGTGGGTTTTTTTTTTTCTTTTTTTCCTTTGATGCTGTTGCTAAGGCATTTTTAATTGCTCCCTTTCAGACACTATTGAAATTATCCCTGGGTCAGCTTCTAGCACCTCCTCTATAAGCACGACATCCCTGGATACCTTGTACACCGCTTCTTCTGCGTCAGAGGCTGCTCTCCCGACAGCCACCTCCAGTCCTGCCAACACTCCACCCCCTGTCCCGAGCCGGAGCGTCCACACCACGATAACGCGTAATTTGGATGCCGGCTCTGTGACCCACTCCCGCTATGGGACTTCCCCAAAGGATGGGGCCAGCAAATCTCCCCAGACCAAGAGGGCTGCCCCGGCACCACCAGCTGAAGCAGGGACCCAGAGGTCCCACACTGTGGATGGGGAGAAGACTTCTCAGGTGAAGAAAGCTGCCCCGGCTCCCCCTGCAAGCCTGGATGCCTTCAACTCCCTCTGCCTGGAGGATAAGAAGGCGGCTGTGGTGGAGCCGGTGCCACCAGAACCCAGCGGTCTGGCGGCATCTGTGCCCAAGACAATAGGTGCCGAACTGATCGAGCTGGTGCGCAGGAACACCCACCTCAGCTACGAGCTGTCCCGTGTGGCCATCGGTGTGGTCATCGGCCACATCCAGACCTCCATTCCAGTAACCAGCAGCATCATGGAGCAGATTCTCATCTCCGTGGTGGAGAGTAAGGTAATGTGTGTGGGGCTGGGCCAGGGGGCTGCTGCAAACCACCTCCGAGCATCAGGCAGCTGGTGCTATGAGCTCAATGAGCACTGCTGACATTTGGGATAAGTGCAATGGAAAGGGGAGAGATGCTATATGGGGTAGATGTCTAGCCAGGGGAAACAGGGATTTAAACCAGGTCCATGAACTAGGTAGCAGGAAAGTGGAGTTTATTTCCAAAGTGAGCTGCAGATGTACAGCATAACCTTGAGTTTGGAGCTGGGGGTGAGAGGCAAAACTAGCTGAGAGGGCCCTTGGTGCTGGGAATCATTGGCAGGCTGTGGTGGAGGGGTGGGTGTCTCAGATAAGACTGCGGTTTGGGGAGAGGGTGATGAGATGGACATCAGTGAATTGAACCACAGGAGCGCATCAGGTGGGAGGTGACAGCCTTCCAGGTCCCAGGGGCAGCACTGGCAACAAAGCAGTGAGACTTGAGGCATGCTGAGAAAGCTCTGACGTGAGTTGTTGACCTCTGATTGTGAAGGCTCACAGAGAACCGTTGTGGCAGCATACAATCAGAGAAATAAATTAATAGTGACTTTTTAAAGAGCTATTTTCTGTTATGAATGTGACAAATAGAAGCTGAAGAAAATGGAGCCTTCGCAGTAAGTATTACTTTATAGAAACCCTTTATAAAATAACGCATAGTATAAACTCTTCTACGGTGCTGCACATCCTTTGTGTAGATTCAGCATGCCTATGCATAATATAAATCTGCACGGATTCTTGTCTCTTTTGATGATGGAGCACCCAAAACTTCTGTATGTCTGGCACGGTCTTTCATCAAAATGATGAAAACTAACTTTCCGTAGACGCAAACCTCTCTATTATTCCATACATGTGCCTCAGCCCTGCTTAAAAAAAAAAACCACAAAAACAAAAACAAAAACAAAAAAAAACACCCAAAACCACCCCAACCAAACAAAAAAAAAACCACAGAAGAGTAGTTTTTCAGCCACTGGAAGAAGAGTCTTATCTGAGCTTGTTCTAAATAAGCCTTATGCCAAAGCAATCATATATTCTTCCTTCCTCTGCTGCAGATACACAAGGAGGGTAATAAAAGGATGCTTCTTGCAGCAGTCATTGAAATGGCGAAGTGCACCTGGGCAGTCCTCCACTTCAGTTAGCGGGATAATAAAATTTCAGCTCCCACTTGCTGAATACAGCCCCGAGGAGTACTTTTCATATAAACATATCTAAGATTGGAGTTCCATTGCTTATGGCAAGATTATAATGAACTGTTCAGAAGCATTTGAATATGGAAAACTAATGGCATTCAAATTTTAGATCAAATTGTAATCTGGTTACCTGTCTGTGCTGAATAGAGGGTCCTGTAAGCAATCATCAAGTCTCAGTCTGTGGCCATAATCCAACAGTTAATTGCTTCCTTCTTCAATAACAATACCGTGTCAACGTGCGATCTAGATTCAGCAAAAAAATTTAGCTGTTTCAAGCAAATGTTCTGGCTCTGACTTGCACACTAAGTGCAGTTTTCTGTTGTTTGGACCTTGGATGAGATTTGAATATTATTTTTATCTTTAATACCTGTTCTCAGGATACGATAAGCTTAATTCCACAGAAGTTATTTAGTGCCAGGTTTCTGCAGAGGGGATTTGAAAACCTCAGTTTTATAGGGATTGCTGCAGACCAGTGTGAAAAAGATGGGAAGATATTGTGATGCTGGTGCAGGGGTGAGTATGGATCGATCTGTAACTGATACGGTATCTGTCCTCTAGGACATCCACGGGACTTAAAAATGCCCAGTACAGTATGGAGACACAGACGAAGGTCCTGTCTCGTCTCATAATACCTCATCATTGCCTATCTTGAGCGGTACTGCTTTCAGAAGGAGAGGCTGGGTGGTCTTGCACAGTGCTCAGGTGTAAATGTTGTTTCCTGAATGTCCCAGGCAGAAGATGTAGCTCTGCTGATATGTGGGTGCCTGGTCCCAGATGAGGTTGTTCACCTGGTGTAGAAGACCAGCTCTAACAGTTAAAAGGGCAGTCACGTGTTGCTGTAGGGTGGCTGTACTGCTGTAGCTTCACTGGCGTAGTTTAATGGTACAAGTTGTTATTGTTGACTTTGTGTTGCTCATTAAACCAAATCGTTCCATGATCTCAGGGGTTTCTGTGTAGAATTGTTGCTGTGTTGTCAGTTCTAGGTCAGGGGCTTTTTCTTCTTTAATTTGTAATTTCTGAAATCCCTCTATACTCCAATCCATGCAAATACGTGGTCAGTTCTTCTTTTGCATGTTTTTCTTCCACACTCTAAAACAGAGCGAGATCAGCTTTGATTTAAAGCTTTGGTCTGTTCATAGTAGGTATCATACCTGCTTCAACCTTTTGTATCACGTTCTTTATTTAGTTATATCCTTTCTATTCCTATTTCAGTCTTAATTTGAAGTCAGATCACCAGTTTACAAAATCAATTCCAGAATCCATTACCTTGCTCCTATCCCCAGCGCCTTCTGAAGGTTGAATTGCGATGGTACTTCCCTCTTATTTACCTTGCCGCTCCTCCAGTGCGGAGTCTGCCCAGGCACATGTTTTCAAGAGAACAGAAGACCCTTCTGGGATGGCATCATGCTTCTGCTTTTAGAGAGGTAACATGAGGCTGTGCTGGGGGAATAGCAAAGACAAGGAGGGAGCTGAGGTGCTCACGCTTTAGGAAGGATACTTCAGAGGTACCGTACTGCTTGGGGAAGCCTGATCTGTAGGAGCAAATGTGCTGAGTTGGCTTCCCTGTGTCAGGATTTGGCCTGGCCTTGGAAACGGCTCCTCTTTTTGTCCTTGAGCTGGATCCTGGTGAGGGGCATGGTGACTGGGCAAGATGCGCAAAGGGAAATGAAACCCCTTTTCAAAGGCATTGCTGCAGTGACTGTCTAAACTAGAGCTGGCTTTAATGGAAACTCATTTGAAATTTGGATGTAACTAAAGATGATATAGGTGCTGCCTGGTTTTCAAACATCTAAAGAATCACTGGATTAGTCTGTATCGATGATATGTGATTGCCTTCAGCTCTGCTGAATTATCTCCCATCTGAGAGGAGGGGGTAGCACTGGAAATGTCTTGCCTAGGGAGGTCAATCTGAGCATTTATTAAACTGAGGCAAGAAGAATTGCCTAATACACAAGCTAGCTACACCTTGAGAGGGAGTGCTTAGAAATTACTTATCTGCTTTTTATTAAATTAGCATTGCTGTGTTCCACTTGTGACTCAGACACATCTCTGATTGCCTTGAATTTAAGCTTGAAAACTGCTGACAAAGGTCTGATTCAGTTTGGTTTTATAGATCAGCCCAGGCTGCTGGGTGGGGTCAAACGGTTCTTGGATGTGTCAGAGATGGAGGAACAAGTTAGGAAGCTGCTGTGGGAGGTGACATTTCTGGAGGGGGTTTCCATTGTAGTGCTGGGCTGTGACCTGCTCCTAATTGCCCATCACCAGTGCCTGGTGGCCGCCTGTTGTTGCCACCGGCAGGCTGCAACGAGCCCTGACAAACCTCGTGGCTAACATGGCCAGTCTCCCTCTGCTTCCCCTGAATCCACACGGGCTGCCTGTCGCATGCAGTTCCCATTCAGTCATTGATTCAGCTTTCTTTTTGACAAGACACAAATGCTGCTCTGGGGCTTGGCTTTTCCCTGCGGGAGCTTTGTCCCTCTGCTCGCCTGGGACAATGGGAAAGTCAGCAGGATGAGTGCTTTCAAGGCTGACTCCTTTGACTGGGCTGTTAGCCTGCCTACGTAGGTCTCCTCCTTAGTGAAATATTGTAAGAAATGTGAATCTGGAGGCGGGGAGGAATGCATTAGTGCTTAGGCAAGTCCTTTGCTTGCTAATTGCTTGAGGAACCTTTATGAAGGTCTGTGCCAGAGTCTTCATGCACAGCCATCTCGGTGCAGCTGTAAATGGGCCGCACTGATCCAGAGAGCTGTTGCTGAGTACATCTGAGGAGCAAACATGCATTGGGCTGGAGATGGCTGGGACACTTGGAAGGAGAAGGCTGCAGAGACCTTACTGAAGTATAGCTACCATGGTGGTTGAAAGCCAAGTGCTCCTCTCTCCATGTGACACCCCACAGGTCTGTGCACGGCAGGCATTGCCTCCCTGCAGATCTGACCTGCCCTGTGATGTGGCTGTGTCCCTGGGATGCCCAGATGGGAGCAGACCTGCTGCTGTGGAAGGAGTACGTGTGAAAAGCTTGCCCTGGGGAGCTTGGTTCAGCTGAAGTAAAGCATCTCTCTTGCACCATATTTAATCTGGTTTAGGGCTGCCGAGGTGCCCTGCAGTCTGTGTGTGTGGAGAGCAGCATTAGCCACCTGGTTTTTATAGGTGGTGCTGTAGTGGGAACAGTTTGCTGACCCTGAGGAGGGGGGAATTACCCCTGAAATGTGTGTATAATAAAAAAAAAAAAAAAAAAAAAACAAACCCAAACCTGCTATACAGTTTACCCAAGGTGGATATGGGCTCATCTGGAGGGAGTCTGCTGGTAGATGTGCATACCCACGGCACTAGTGATCTGCCGCGCTTGCTGGCGTGGTGGGAGGGAGGGAGGCATGGGAAGGGGGCAAGGAAGAAATGGGAGGAAGAGTTTGGCAGGACAGCAGCTGGGTTTGTATGGGAGATGTGGCAATCTCTGAGCAGTGTTGATGTGAGAAGTTTGCAAAATGTTTCTGGGCTGCTCAGGAGGAACAAAATCCCTGCAGCAGTTTGTTCTGCTGGGCTGGGCAAAGTGGCATTGTTAGAAATACTGAAACGTCCTTCTGTTTATGCGCTCTCCAGCAGATTCCTGGAAATGACCATATGATGAAGCTGCAGGTTGAAGTAGCTGCCAAGATGTTTAATAAGCAGAGACCTGACCCCCGGTCGTGGGAGGGCTGAGAATGGTGCTGAGACTGCATTGAGACGGTGGGCGGTGTAGTTACACAGGTCGGATTGAAGAGCTTGTTAATGGATTGATCTCATCCAAGTCCATTAGGAGCTTGATGCTTGGGGGAGTCCTAAGGCCTGCAGATGAAGGATTGGAGGAAGCAGATTAGTGATAAGAGGCTGAATAGAATGATCATTAAAACGAGTGCTCCTTAAAATGCTCATCCAGAAAGATGTCCCAGCAGTGGACTGAGGTAGGACCCAGCCCTGCACTGCTCTGGTCAGGAGGATGCGAGTAAGATATGTAAGTGGAGAACCCTCTCCCAAGCAGCTGGGACACATGAGGACAGGTGGGTGATGCTGCAGTGTTGTAGGTCCTCCTAAAGAGAGGAGGAGATGGTGAGACCAAGTACCTTCACTAAAACGATATATCACCATTCAGTGGGAGATTCTCCTGCATTTGTGCTCAGCTCCTGAAAGCTGCCATCCTCTCTCACAGCTGGTTACCTGGTTTTCTGCTTGGCCATCGACAGCTTCCCAAAATTTTAAGAGCGTACAGTGGCTTGTGTTAAATCAGCACACTCCTTCCTTTGTTACCTGCCTGACAAAGAATATGTAATGAGTAGTGACGACAAGAATACTTTTTTATATAACTGAAGCACTGACTTGAAGTCCTAATTAGTTCACACCCCAAAGCAAAATACAAACAGTTCTGTCTCTAATAAAGCAGGTGAGACATTACTGTTAAACCTGCAGTGGTTTTCCCAGAAAGGGCTGGAGGGTAGATGATGTGCAGGGAGGGTGCTGCTCCTGCACTTGGCAGCCTCGCGTGCTGGTGTTGTGGGTGTCCGACTGTGTGCATTGCTACTGACACAAAACATGGGCTTGTGTCTCCGTACAATATCATTCTGCTCTGCTTGTAATGTGAAGGTCTGCTTACAGGCTCGCTACCCCTGGCCACACAGTCAGCCTGTTGGAAGTCCAGGACAGAACTAAGTCTTCTCTAGGATTCCAGGAGGAGAAGACATTGTGCAGTAGCAGAGTGTCCTGGCACGTAGTGGTAAAGGCCTTTTCACACTGAATGATCTTGACTTGTCACTGCACACTGCAAGACAACTTCATCCAAAAACTGTTATGGGCTTGGTCTCAGTGAGTGGGTTTTCCCTGTTTGAATTTCTCAGCTGTGTACTATTCTACCTTGCTGATCTCCTGCTACTTGTCGTCACTGCTGCCAAACACTTGTGTATATAACGTAAATTCTTCTGCAAATTAGTCCTTACCTCTCTTAATGGTGCCTGGGCTCATCACCTGTAATCAGCCTGGTTCCATGTGCTGATCCCCCCCTCTTGCCCTGATGTCAAGAAACAAGGTAGTTCATGTGATATACTTAGATCCTAGAGGGTTATCCTAAATCACAGACCACAGCAGCTGTTGGAGCAGGTTAACTGCTCATAGAATCATAGAATGTCCTGAGTTGGGAGGAACCCACAAGGATCTTCAAGTCCAACTCCTGTCCCTGCACAGGATGACCCCAAATTCACACCATGTGTCTGAGGGCGTTGTCCAAATGCTTCTTGAATATTGTCAGGCTTGGCGCTGCGACTACCTCCCCCGGGAGCCTGTTCCAGTGCTCCACCACCCTCTGGGTGAAGAATCTTTTCCTAATATCCAACCCAAACCTCCCCTGGCACATCTTCGTGCCATTCCCTCGGGTCCTATCATTGGTCACCAGAGAGAAGAGATCAGCACCTGCCCCTCCTCCTCCCCTTGTGAGGAAGCTGCAGACCCCAATGAGGTCTCCCCTCAGCCTCCTCTCCTCCAGGCTGAACAAACCAAGTGACTTTAGCTGCTCCTCAAATGGTTTCCCCTCTAAACCCTTCACCAACTTTGTGGCCCTCCTCTGGTAGCCCCTCTCTGGTAGCTTTATATCCTTAAGGTACTGTGGCACCCAAAACTGCACACAGCACTCGAGGTGAGGCCGCACCAGCGCAGAGCAGGACAATCGCCTCCCTCGACCGGCTGCAATGCAGTGCTTGATGCACCCCAGGACACGGTTGGCCCTCTTGGCCGCCAGGGCACACTGTTGGCTCACGCTCAACTTGCCGTTGACCAGAACCCCCAGGTCCCTCTCTGCAGAGCTGCTCTCCAGCCTCTTGTTCAAGAGAGGCTGCCTGACTACTCTCCTCCCTTTCTTGAAGGGGAGGAAAAGTGTAGGAAAGACAACGGAAGAGTGAAGCCTTCATGACAAGGGTTATGTATGAGGTGTAAGTGGTGGGGATGCAGATGACAGCAATTTGAGAACAGAGTATGTGCAGTAAGATTCGCTAAGTTAGTCTGCATCATACCTACAGGCTTCAGAGCTGCTGTGAACAGTGGTTGCACTCTGCTGTTTGGAAGAAGGCAGAACCAAAGCAGCCCAAGGTGAATTGGTCCCCGTCCATGCTGCAGAAAATGGCAGACCTAGTACTGAGCAGTTGGTATGTAAAGTACCATGCAAGAGTTTGCTCCCAAGTCAAGGGATAAAGGAAGATCTGTCCCTTTCAGGCTGGAAGGAAGGGACAGTGAGGGAAACTTCTCCTTCCTTGAGGCACTGTGGTGGTTTTGTGTCCCAGGACACATCTGTTTTACTGGGGGTGAGCCTGGAGCTGTGCTCAGCTGCTGCCTGGCAGTGGTCCTGGCCCATGCCAGGTTCATTTATCTCTCCCCATTCTCAGGATGATTTTCAGTCTCTACAGCGTGTCCTCCAAAGGACTTCTGAACACCTACCTGATGCCTGCGCCCAGAAGGAAACCAGTGTTTTACTTGTTTTGTGCGGAGGTAATAGAGTACCTTTGGGTTCACTGAGGTTGGGTTGCCCCATGCTCTTGGCGCACTGGACTCCTTCTGTGAAAGACGTGGCACGTTTGGCTGCCCTGTAGGAAGGGTGCGTGAGGGTTTAGCTGGCACTGAGAATAGGACTCTGGCCAAGTACTTTGGGTTCTCCTTTGTGTGTTGCAATGTGCAGAGGGCTGTGGTCATCTGAGTTGGCTTCTTGCCTTCAGTTCCTTATTTATAGGAAGTGGGCATTTCCCTTACCACAGCTTTCGCCTTCCCCAGGGCAGGCAGGCAGCCGGTGGTGTTCTGCAAACACTCTCTGGTTTGCTGCGAAGGGAGGTGGGGAAGTTTGTGATGTGTATGTGTGCTAAGAGGTTACAGGTATGTGATCTAGGAGAGACTCAGGTACAAATTCCCATGGCTTCAGGAGTGTTGGTTTGCCAGGGTCAGCCTTAGGTTACTAAAAGCAGTAAGAAAAAAGAGATGTAGCTTTGTTTGAGTGAGGTTTTTTTGGGTTCTTCAACATCCTCAGAAGACAGCTGATGCTCCAGCAGGATGGTGGCAGCTTGGATTTAAAGATTTTTCTGACCACGCACCAGTTCTGGCACCTATTTTGATTCATTCACTACATTAGCTGTGCAAGGAAAGGAGGTGGGTAGAGGCCCCAAAAGTATGAGAGCTGAAATAATACGTGTGTCTTAAACTTGCTGTCTTTTTGCTGCCAGCTCTTGGCTGAATGAGATCAACTGCCAGCCCTGAGACAAAGGCACTCAAACAACAGCTAGCTGTCAGGACCCCACTAACCAGTGGTTTTGCTATCGTGCAGAATCTGAGTGCAGGGCTGCCCTCGGGACAGATCTGCCACGACGAGCAGCGGCTGGAGGTGATCTTCGCAGATCTGGCCAGGCACAAGGACGATGCTCAGCAGCGCAGCTGGGCACTCTACGAGGATGAGAACGTCATCTGCTGCTACTTGGAGGAGCTGCTTCGCATCCTGGTGAGTAAATTTCACTCTTTATAGGCAGAGCAGGCAGTACCAGTGAAGTACCTTTTTTCTGACCTCCTTTGCTCCTGTGTTGCCATCAGATCTGCTGTTTGGGAGGGCATAGGTTTCTTGTGCATCCCTTATCGTTGGTGTGAAGCCTTGCCCTCCTGTGTGGGGTCTGCAGTGCTCTTGAACTGCCTTCCCCTCCACCTTACAAAGCTGTTCTGAAAAGAGTTCTAGAACTGTTCTTCATGGTAGCTGTCATATTTACCTATCACAGGAGAATATAAACCCTCACCTCCAAAACTAAAACCTGTCATCCTGCAGCAAACCTTTAAGTTTGCAATGAGTGTTGTTGCACTCCTAGGCCCATATAAAATGTCTTCAATTTAAAACATCCTCTGTGGCTGGGAAGTACCTGTGGGGTGAGGGCCCATTAAATGCGAAGAAAACTCTGGTTTTCTTGAAAGTGAGCTTCAAAGCTATTTTTGTGAGCAAGTATCTCACCACATCTGTGCCTATAGGAGAGGTACGTCCTCATAGTCAGCAGCAGTGGGAAATACTGTCCCAGTGCTGTCACTAGCACATACAATCCCATACGTGTACAGGGAGTGTGATGGTATGGGAGCTGCCACTCAGCACAGTGACATGGTCTGTGTTACGAGTGCTGGTGTGGGGTTTGCTCTGGCACCTGTTTCATATTCTTCTCCAGCTCTGACATAAGCAGATCAGATATTTTTTTTGCCTAATAAATGTCTTTGTCACTCAACATAGGGCCTGCCACCTTACTGTGGGCCTGCAGGGCAAGGCAGAGGGGGATTTTGTGCAACCATTTCATCATAGTTTAGGTGTGGAAGGAGATGTACAATATTTCTCAGGGTGGGAATGGCTCTGGAGCTGCCGTGTGCAACTGCATGATGCATTCATCAAGCTGCTGCTCAGGTCATGGGTTTTTAGATGTTTTCAGCCCAAGACATGCTGTATGGCAGAGACATTTCTCCAGAATTCACCTTACAGAATCTGCAGGGTAGCGGTTCTTGAGCTGTCTTTGTGCTGTGCCTTCAGTTTCTTTGTGAGGTGGTTGGGCTCGGGCTACTGAGTTCTGAAAGCAGCTGGCCTCCCTTGAGGTCCCTGCAACAGGCATCTTGCTGTGTTGATGTGACACTGGGCTGACCTGTTCATTCCTGCTTCCAGACAGATGCAGACCCAGAAGTTTGCAAAAAAATGTGCAAGAAGAATGAATTTGAATCTGTCCTGTCCCTTGTGGCGTATTATCAGATGGTAAGGTGGCAGAATGCATCAAATCTTTTCTTTTTGAAGTTTCCATGAAGGTGTAAAAGAGCAGGGTTGCTATGATGAATATATGTAAAAGGTTCCCACTGGATAGGGCAGTTCTGTGAACTAGATGGAGTTGAAGCACATCCCTTTTGCATGCTGGCTAATGTCAGTGCTATGCATGCAAGCTATATGGAAGAGCAGAGGATGCTATAGTTTTCGAAGCAGCAGCTAGTGCTGTGAAGGGTAAAGCTTGCGGCTTTTATTAGCTCCATTGGGGGACAGAATTGGCATCGCTAATGTCTAGAGGAAGGATTTCTGAGGATGCCTTGGGAAAGCTGACAGGCTGTGACTGCTCCTCTTTTAATTGATGCTCTCCTGTGCATTAGTAAATAGCTTTGCTCAGGAAAGTAGGTTGTGAGTAGAAGCCCTGGGACTGAGGAAGAAAATCAGTATTCAGAGGAAGAATTTGGAACACAGGAAGTTCCACGTGAATATGAGGAAAAACTTCTTTACTGTGAGCGTGACAGAGCAGTGAGACAAGCTGCCCAGAGAGGTTGTGGAGTCTCCTTCCCTGGAGACACTCAAAGCCGCCTGGACGCAGTCCTGTGCACCCTGCTCTAGGTGTTCCTGCTCAAGCAGGGGGGTTGGACCAGATGATCTCCAGAGGTCCCTTCCAAACCCTACCATTCAGTGATTCTGTGAAATGGAAGTTTTGTCTTCAATGCCTATGCAGTGGTGCTTTGCCCTTCTCCTTCCTGGAACTTGCTGTTATAGGACTCTGCAGGGGTTGAAAACTTGTCCCCATCTTGTCCTGAAGTCCCCAGCTACAGCACATCAAACCTTGTGGCATTTAGTTTTCATCTAGCACTTGTGTGTCTGAACCCAGAGCTCAGCGTCAGGGTGCTGTAGCATATTTGAGAGCAGTGGGAAGGCAGGCTTCATGCAACCTGCTGGCTTTCACTGCCTACTCTTCTCTGACCAGCATTTCAAGGAAGCCTGGCCAGGGGGACAGCAGTTGGTTCTCCTGTCCTGGCTGGTCATGCCTAGTGCCAGGGCTTGGCTCGCTCCTGCTCTTTGAAGCCTGAGGTTGTTGGCTGAGGCTGGAGTATGAAGGTTACCCCAGCACCAGAGCTCCTGCATGGGAGCTGCAGGTTGAGCATCGTCTTTGCTGGCATCCCTGCATGTCCCAAAACTTTCTGGTTATACCCTCTGCTCCCAGCACAAACCCGACAGCTTGACAGTGCAGGAGCTGCGCCCATCCTGTTCATTAACCATCATATACTGAAGAGGGTTTGCAAATACTGTGTTGTCAGGAAACATCCTTCAGAGCAGCGTTTGCAAAACCTCAGTGTGCTCAGAGAATCCTGGCTACCCAGCAAATTAACTCTGTTTGCTGGGGATGGGTACAGGTTGTTGATTTGTATTATATTAAGCGGGGCATTTCAGACCTGAGCTCTAGCTGCTGCCTGCCATCCGACTGCATGATTTAAGACTGTAAACAGCCCAGTTGTGAAGTTGTTGTAAAAGGACTCTTACGCTGTTGTTAAAAGCTAGTAGAGCTTCTGGGTTCGCTGTCGTCCTGTGAGGGTCTGTAGCTTCCCAACAGCAGGAACCTCTAGCCAGTTATGACTCTGCCTTAGAGCAAGCCCTCATCTGGGACATCATTTCGTCTAATAAACTGTTTTTGCAGGAACACAGGGTGCCATTACGGCTGCTGCTGTTGAAGTGCTTTGGAGCCATGTGCAACTTGGATGCTGCAGTCATTTCAACGCTTGTAAACTCTGTGCTGCCAATGGAGCTGGCCCGGGACATGCAGACTCACACTCAAGGTGAGCCAGAGCTGCTGTACCCAGGTCCCCAGGGGCACGTCTTTCCATTAGATGATTTACAGCAGCACTGATGGCCCCTTACTGCCTGGCTGCTCTACGTGCCCAGTGCTCTGGGGAGAAGGGTGTCTGTTTTTAAAGTTATTTAGGTTGTTACAGCTGTAAGTGAAGAATGCACGGGAGGGGATGTTTCAGGCCAATGATGCAAGGCCCTCTAGCTCTTGAACGTGTCATTAGTGATCTGCGTTGCTTCTTGTAGATGTCTTAAAGCACATTTTGAGCTGTTCCAGATTGTTTCTTGGTGTTGACAGGAGACACCTGCAGATCTCAAGATCTCTGCAGCCTCTTATAGGCAGTTTTTCTCGGCACCCTACACCAGATCTTTGCAGTGTGTGTTGCTGGTGAATGAGATGTGTGCTCGTTAAAGGACCTTCTCTCCACCACTGTACCAAGGGAGGTGGTACTGCTGTTAACAAAGTTGCAGTGCTAGTCCTCTGCAGGATAGTGCCGCAGCCCTGCTTTCCCCAGCTCTTTGCTTTCCATACCCAGGCTTTGCCCTCATATTTCTTCTACTCCATGCTCCTGCCCCCTCTTGTTAGGATGGCCTGTCCCTGCTATTGACAGGAACATCCTTCCTGCCCATTGAGCTCCATATCCTGAAAAGCTTGGTGGTGGTGGCATGGTCAGATTTTGCTAGCATTGTCCCCCAGAGCTCATGCTTAGCCCAGTGTCCTTTAACTCCCAGCAGCCAGGAGCACCCAAGAGCAAGGCGAATATGTAGTAACACTCCCCTGACATTACCTTCCAGCTGCCCATGCATGCCTGGCCCTGGGCCGTCACAGCTTTGCTTCCCACTTTGAAGTCAGCCTGTAGGGCACCAGTGCTGGTAGTGGCATATGCTACACTTTCTCTTAAAGTGATGTTCCAAATGCATTGTTCTGTGCTAATCATAGCCAACAATTAAAATAGCTGTTGAGTGACCATGTGGATCAAATCCCAGTATTTGGAGCCTCGCTGCCCTGATTGCAGTCTGTAGCCTGTTGGTTTGCTGTGAGTGTCGTGGAGCTGTGGAGAAACTTAATTTGGTGATGAGATTGTGTAGGGATTGACTAGTCTGTGCAGAACAGGGATCATCACATCCGTTTCATGTGAGCCAAGTAAATGTCCAAGGCAACAACTTTGGATGTGCATAATAGTTGTCCCTGTCCCCAGCATCCCACCACAGACTGTGCCAACCTGACTGTGTGGTAGACAGGACTAATGGGGCTAATGTGGTGTCTGGAAAGGAGTGAAAGAGGTGATAGTCAAGCCTGTTGCAGAAGCCTTTGTGCTTGTCTTTGCTTAGATGCTTTGAAGTGTGGGCATTTCAAAATTTCAGGAGTGCCTGAAAAATAACATTTGAGCTCCAGGCAGGCAAAGCACTGGTGGTGTGGAGAGGGACTGAGATCATTACACCTGTGCTGGCTACACTTTCTCTTTGTGCTACTGCTGCTTATCAATTCCATGCAGTGAACTTAACATGCTCTTGGTGTTTCATCTGGCTATGCATGAGAAGCCTCTTCTCTAGGCTGAGGTTTTACTGCCCAAGAAGCAAACAATACTTGGTTATGGGACTATGACTGTGCTTCTGTGACAACGTTACTCCTGATTTTGGGCTGCCAGAAATTAACTTCAGTGTGCATCCATCACTAATTCACAAAGATTGTCTTCTGGTGAGTGTTTTCTGCACCACACTCAAACAGGCTTCAGTCTCCTGTTCTGTTCCCCGAGCTGCCTTTGTTCAGGCAGGGTGGGCTGGTCCTGAGCTTTCACGGAGCACCTTGTCGCTCCCTGCCTGTTGCAGTGTTGCTGTCCAGGGCATTTTCCCAGGGGCTGCGTTGCCCCAGATAGCACAGCTAACTCAGCCTCTTACTTGTGGCGGGGCATTGAGCTCTTGCTTAGGTGACTTCAGCGCACCTTTGCTGATCTCCATGTAGCGTTTCTGGTTGAAGCAGGCCTATCTGCTAGCAAGCGTTAGTTCTGCTTTGGGGACCTAAAAAGGATTGCAATGGAAGTGGGTGAAAACTGGCGCTGCTATGTCCTCTGAACTGCCAGCTTGCAGCAATGCAGCATCACTTCTCTCCCTTTTTTCATCTCAAGATGAAAGGTTTTTTTCCCTCCTTGCTATAATACATAAGCATTGCAGTTGAAGAGTGAAAAGCTGCTCTTCCATTGCTGACAGATTGCTTTTGGTTGCAGGAGCCTTGCAAATCCGTGTCCTGATACCAGGCTGCCTTCCTTGTGCTAAGCTTATGGCAGGCGCTTGCGCAAATGTCATCAGTGCAGCATCCAGTCCCCCTGGCCTTTGTAGCAGGGCTGCAGAGAAGTAACCATCCTTGACCCAAACGTGTCTGTCCTTCAGAGGTGTTGTAAGGCACTAGTAGTTCCTTCCTGCCATTCTGGTGCTTGCTGCTCCATGTCCTGCCAGCAAGTGGTACCATGAGTGAAAACACGACCTTGAATCCTAGAATGACTTGAGCTTATTTTAGTACTAGAAACTGGGGAATAGCAGCTGATCCATGGCATACCGTGGAATAGCTAATCCCTTCTGTGGATGGCAGGGGCCAGATAAATCGGTGCCAGCACTAAGCAACTGGGAAGCATTGAACTGGCTGCAGCAGCTCTGTGGGATCCCTCCTGGCTTGTTACTGAAGAGCAGCTGAAGCGGAAGCTCTGTGCATGGATCCTGGGTGCCTTTGATGAGAAGGCACTTTACCCTGGGGCTGATGTAGGCATGTTGGCTGCTGGCCAGTTCTTCTGCCAGATGCTTGGGTCTTATTGCTTCTGGACAGCCACTTCCCTCTGCTGCAGCTGGCCTGCACATCTACCAGTGTTAGAAGAGCTAATAATAAGCCACAGTGAGACAGAATTAGCCAGAACAATTCCAAAGAAAACAGACAGGGATAATCCACTCCATAATCATGACTTTCTCCCTTGTTGCAGCTCAGTGTACAGGCAAGTCAGCTGTCGGGCTCTTTTTATTTGAGTTGTAGGCAGTTGTGTCTGCTCCCAGTGCCCAGATTTTGCACTGCTGTGTTTAGAGGTTGGAAGCAAGGTCTTTGAAGGCTGCTGCAAAATACCATTCATACATAATAGCAGCTCTCTTACCAGTACCTCAGCAGGCTTTGGAAATGCAGGCTGGTTACCAAACAGCCGCATATGTCCTGCCCTTCACGGCCGCTTGAGTGATGCTTATTAGTCTGTCATCAGCAGAGTCCCTCTGCTTCAGGAGAGTTGTATTAATGCTATTTACTTTCTTGCAGCCACTGGTGCTGCTCTGGAGGGAAGAAAAGCTGTGCTTTGACTGGCAATTACTCTGTTCTTCAGCATGGTGAGTCTTGGATGGGTCTGGCTGCAGCCAGGACACTCCAAAAACTTGTAGAGTCTGTGCTGAGTGAGTACACCAGGTTAATCCAGATTTTCCCCAAGTTCAGCTCTCTGACTGGTTTCAGCATCTTTTGATTTGGCATCCTTAAGCAAATCCAAGATTTGCCACCTAGTAGTGGAGTCTGCTGTCAACAGAGATGAATGGCCCATCTGCCATGAACTGATGTCCAAGGATGTGTAAAACTACCCTCTTTCCTCCCATCTCTAATCTCTTCCTCCATATTTGCTGCAACCACATGTTTCTCACTGGCTTCTGGTTCTCAGACCACTATTTCATTGCTCCTGATGTGATGAGAGAAAATGTTTTGTTCATGAAAGCCGTACTGCGAACATGGGAACAGCAGGTCCCTCTGTCTACCTACTGCAGTATCCTGCCTCTGATACCCAGCTCCTGAAGCTGTGGAGGAAAGAATGAAGAAAACGTGTGGTGAACAGTTTGTCAGATTCTTTTTCTGTTACAGTGAGCTTTGGCATCACTGACACCCTATAGCTGAGAGCTTCTTATGTAAGTGTGAATTATCTTTAAGTCACTGAATATCCTCACTCTTTGTTTACCAAGAGTAAACAGCAGTTTCCACCTTTCCTTTGCTGCCACATGGTCTAGAGTGTTCTCCTACAAACTCTTAATCTTGTTAATGCTGTAGTATCTCTGGTTAAGCCCCAAATGATCTATTTTTACTCCAAGTATTTGCTGTTTGAAAACTCAGGCATCTTGTGGAGTTCTGACAAAGTCTGCACGTTCTTTATTTATAGAGGCTTTGCTCACAGAGCTGACTTTTGTTGGAGGGGGAACTGGAACCAGCATGTATTGTCCAGGGAAGCAGTACTGTTGGGAGAAGCCTCATACATTGAATGGACTTTCTCATCTAATGAGTTTTGGTCAGTTTTTTCATAAATATACCCTGTTTTCTTGTAACAAGTGCCCCCAGGCTCTTTTCAGCAGATGTAGCTGAACTTTATTTAGCCAGTATGCGTGGTAACCTACTTTATAGAAATAATACTCCTTTTCCTGTTGTCTTCAGACTTGCTGAACTGGACTGAGGCTACATTTTATTATGACATTACTTTTTTTTTTCTGCAAATATCTACTGAGGTGTGTCCATTAACTAAAATTCAGGAAAGGCACTGGCTGTGGTTCTGTGTAGTATTCCGTGTAGCTGCTGCCAGTGAAAATCGTGTTGGACTGGCAGGCTGTGGGACATATTAATGCTGGAGACTTGTGGTCTGGGAAGTGGGCAGATGTGCAGCCTGAGTCATGAGCAGTGATCTGGTCTCCCCAGAGACCTCTTATACTTCCAGGCAGAGCTGAGGTAGCGAAAGTAGAGCAGTGCAGAGACGGTAACAAGCAGCATAACTGTCCGGGGGTGGTGTTGGTTGGAACAGGCAGTATTTCAAGGTGGCCAGATGGATGCTTTTTCTGGGTTCAGTAATTACATAACTATGGGATGTGTCCTGGGACTGTGCAGGGGAGGCTTTTAATTATTCAGATCAAGTTTGCCCAGATTCTCTTAAGTGGAGGGGGAAAAAAATCAAGAATTCTTGTGATTATTTTTAAATTGCTTTGGAAATGCGTGGCGCAGAAGGGGTGTGGTGTGCTTAAACGGGGGAAAGACACCCTTATAGCTCAGTAAATACAGGAATGAGGAGCAGTCTAATCAGTGTTAAATGTCTGTATTAAATGTTGACTTCCCAGCTGCAGCTGGAGAATAGTGTTTTGCAACCCTGGAAGAACTAATGGCAGGACTTTTTATCTTGCAGATCATCAAAAGATGTGCTACTCTGCACTGGTGCTGGCAATGATGTTCTCCATGGGGGAGCCCCTGCCATATCATCACTATGGTAAGAGCAGCCTATGCTTATGGCTTGGTAGGACAGCAGACATGATGGGACATCTGGGGCATGCCAGCAGGCTCAGGGAAGGGACCTTCCCTGGTGGCCAAGGTGGGGACATCTAGGGAAAAGCCCAGCAGGAGCAGGGCAAGAGTAAAGTGTGCTCTTCATCAATAGAGCCTGGCTGCTGAAACACTGGACTGACATGCCAGATTTCCAAAGAGCAGGAGGTATCTGAGTTAGAGCAGTGGAGGACTGATGCCATGCTGCAGAAGAGGTGGATTTGACTATCACTGTGACTAAGCGGCACTTTGTTGTACCTCTGCCCCGCGTGAAAGCATGCACCTCTTACTCGCCTCAGAGACGTTCTGTCTGCTGATGAGGCTGAGAGCCCAGATCACTGCATGAACGCCCACTAAAGCTGTCAGCTGCATAATGTGGCCTCTTCCTGGTCTCGCTTCTAAAGGGACAGTGCAGCCCTGTGTATTTTAAGCTCTTAGGGAAGGCGGAGATGATTAAGGGTATTGCAGTCAATAGGGAAGTGTAAATGTGCCAGACCTGCCTGTGTTATCCTTTGTCCTTCCATTCCAACCTTCAGCCAGAAAGCACTGCCTGCCTACTTCTTCCCTGGCCATGTTGTGTTCCCCGTATCCGGGAAACTCTGAGCTCAGTTTTCCTAGAAATGCAGTAGAGATTGTTATAAGCATCTCTTCAGCAGCTTCACCTTTTACATCCTGGTAAACACCCAAGATTTAAACTGGTGCAGTAGAAACTGTGGAATGAGCCTCCACACCTCCCTTTTCTCTCCTTGTGTAACCCTGGCAATTATTTCCTGCAGGTGGACTTATTTGCATGAGCTCCTGAGCTTTCCTAATAGCTAAATTGAAAAATGGGTTATTACTAATGATCTGGATGATTACTTTTTTAAATAGATGGATTAAACCAGTGGGCAAGAATACAGATCTCTTCCTACCTGAAGCCTTCATTGGCAGCAGTGGTGCTGGAACAACAGCTAGAGCAGGATTGGGTGTTTTATTTACTCCAAAAAATTGCTGGGGGGGACACCAACTTTCATTGTTACCCTGCACTGTGGATAGTTCTGAGCCACTTGTCTCTTGCACAAAGACACTTCAGTGGTCTGTTTAGTCTGTTTGCAGGGTTGTTAATTCCCTGGAGGCTGACATTGGCAGTCTACTAATGGTTTTTAAGCATAAAAGCATGGAAAGTGGCTTGCGTGGTCCCTCGTCGCTCGGTTTATTTTCACTGTGCTGTAAATGCCCCCCTTTCTCCTTGCGCAGAACATCTCAACTCTCAGTTTGTGCAGTTCCTGCTGGATGTGATTGAGGATGGGCTGCCCTCTGACACCACTGACCAGCTGCCTGACTTATTTGTCAATGTCCTTCTGGCCTTCAATCTCCACATTCCAGGTTGGTTTGGTGCTGCTCTGCCTTGGCAGGATTTCAGTGGTCTGGAGCAGTGAGTATGTGAAGAACGGGGAGGGAGAATCTCCCTGGAACTTCACGGTGCTATGATAACCTCTCCAGCTCCCCTAGCCTCTGGCAATACACTGTGTTTAATTACTGTGCAAAACCCTAGAGGAAAAAAAGAGTCTGAGAGCCCATGTCCAACCAACTGACCCTCTGGGGCACAGCAGCTCTGTGAAGCCCAGCAAATTTCTCTCTGTACTTCTACACTGCTTGGATCAAAGCAGTTGCTGGGCTGCACTTGCAGAACATGAGTGGGATTAACTCATAGGCACAGATGATTTGGGAGAGAAAATGCTTCAGCAGTCACTTCCTGGTACCAGTCCATAAGGAAAGGCCTCTGCCTTCTGTGGGTCTTGACAAACCTTCTGCTTACCCAGCTGCACCTCTTGAAGCTCATTCAATGCCTGTGTGTTGGGGCCAGGCTCTTCAATGTTGGCCTGAGCTGTGCTCTCTCCTGAGTGCCTTTGTTCTCTGTCCTCCCTTGCTGAGCTTCATGAGAATAGACAGCACATCTGGTTCCTAGAGAAGGGCATCTGCTCTCTCACTGCCTGGGAGTTTTGACGCCTGTTGTTGGAAGATTGGAGAATAGTTGCAGGTCCTGCTAAATGGCCACTACTTAACCCAAAATCTCCTGTTGCTCCAATTGTCTTTAGTTAATTACTTTGTCTTGTTCTGCTTCATGGCTTTATCCTTGGCTTCATGGAGAGAGGTGGGGATAAAGCAATGAGGATGTGTCCAGTAATTTACCTGTTACTTTGAGCTGCGCTTCATTAGAATTTATGTGAAAGTTTCTAATTTCATGTGAAAGTTGATTGCATAGAGACTGATTAAGTATGGTCTCTGCTGCTTTCATTCGTTACCCCTTCTCACAGATACCCATATACTTCCTGGCTGCAGTAATTAGGCAATAATGCATGACAGGCAGTGTGTTTCTGGGGGATTATTGCCCACCTGGGTTGTAGCCAAGAGCAGTGACTTGTTCTCTGATGCTAAGAGCATGTTAAATGATGTCCAGGTTGCTTATTAGTGGATTGAATTTTTATTCCTCTGTCTGCAAAATTCACCTATTGTACAGTTCAGTGATGCAGCATTAGTTCAAAAACTCTCCTAAAGACGCTTATATTGATGCTTTTCAATGTGAAAGATCCTAAAGCACTTCGCAGCCTGTGAAATATTATAGGGTTGCCAACCCCATGCTGTAGAAATAGCCACGCTGTGCTGTTTGGACGCTTCTGAGCGTGCACATTCACATGTGCATAAAGTCTGCTAGGGTGAACATACTTTATTTACAAGAAATCACCCCCAAAGCAGCTAGGGGACACTTCCTAGAAGTCTTCAGCACCTCCCCTTGCACAGCCCTGTGCTGAGTGCTGGGAAGAACTTTTTCCCTTCTGGCATGCTGCTGGGACCTGGCTGTCCCTTCTTATAAGAAGGTAGTAAATTCCAGCAGGACACTGCTGATATGAAGTATGAAGATATTAGAGAGTGGAGCTGTTGGCTTCAGAGGGTTGTGAGCAGAGGTAAAGTTTCACACCACAAAGCTTTTGCAAGGTATTTCACAGCATTTGGCTGGCTGGACCAGATCCCACATGTGAATCAGATGCACGTAGAAAGCACGAAGTCTTGAAGTGTTTCATGCATTGTTTCCAGATTTATTTCACCTTCCCTCTCTCTGCCCACCCACTATATGGGGCTGAAACTTTTCATAGCCCTGATACTGTGGTTCCCCCAAAATCCCCAGAGCACTGCTGCAAAATAGGAGCCCTCTGCTATTTTTTTTTTATTACCATGGTCTTCAGGAAACAAAGGGATGTTCTGAACAGGTTCCTTCCTTAGTTCCAGAACACAGTGTGATCATGACTACAATAAGCAAGCACTCGAATGTCAAGACTTTCACAGAAAAGCTGCTGCTGCTGCTGAACAGGGGAGGTGAGTGTTTGCAGCAATATTACATGCCTGGCAGGGGGTGCAGCTAATGGTGACTCTGGGAATTAAGGGGTGGGGTGTGTCAGGGATGCAGGTAGGCGAGGAGCTGTGGGCTCAGGCAGGACACGCTGCTTCCTGGTGAGTTTGTAAGGGTGACAGGCTGCATTGCTGAGGACGGAGCTGCACAAAGAATAAAGTGATGCTGGTGGCATCTAGGAAGAGAAAAGGGGCTTCTAGGTTGGCATTTCCGTGCAAACTGGTCCCCTTGTACTTCTGGTTCAGATCAGCCCCATCTCGTGGCGAGGCTGGCTGCAATGTAGGCGAGCTCTCGTCTGGGAGGAAAGCTGGTCCTGGGCCACTTCTGTCCTTGGACAGACAGGGCTCCATCAGCACTGGCACACAAACCTCAGCCCGTGCTGGTGATCATCTGCCCCAGGGGGCAGATCCGGAGGGAGGCTTTGCCTTCTGAAATGCTGCTTAGTGGAACTTCCCACTTCAGAATTGCCAGCAGAGGGTTGTTAGCTTTGTGTCTGCTCCAGACATAGAGTGAAATACACTGTAAGTGTAGAGCTTTTGCAAAGCAGATTGTTAGAAAGCTGGAGATCTCCACAGGAAGGACGGTGCCAGGTATTTCTGCCTGTGCTGCATGCCACTATTGTGCTTTCTAATACCTTCTGGAGCACAGAGGCTTTGCTGCCTGAGATTCACTTTGTTGATTTGCTGGTAAATAACTCATCCTGTGATGCTTGCAGCTCATCTTACTCTGGCTTTAGTTCTCTTTGGGGTTGCAATTCGCTGTCTGCACACTATATCAGCTTGAGGGCAGCTGGCATCTCGGTGCTCTTCTGTCTGGCCTCTTCCCAAAGCCTTTGTTTAGTCCCTTCCCTGCCATATTCCCTGCAGGGATCACCTTACTGTGAGGGGCTGGGGGAAGAAAGAGGGGGTCCACAATCTAATGAAGATGCTTCTCTTTTGCTTGCCTTCCTGACAACTGCTGGGGGCAGGGCTGCAGTGTCCCGGGGCCCCTCTTAGGGTCTGCAGGGACATATTCTGGAAGAGAACAGGATGTGATGGCTCATTTAAACTTGGAGGTGTTTCTTTTCTTGCTTCTGGGGTGGTACTAGCCTGGCCTCTGTGGTGAAGGTGTGTTTCTGGTACAGGCTCTGGTGAGCTTTTCAGAGGGGTCATTGGACCAGACTTAATAAACCAGGGAGAAAATGAGTGGTAGCTGTTTAGGCAAAAAGGGGAGGCACTGAGAGGTGGTGTGCTAATGAGCTCTCACCTGGGATAGAAGGTGAAACATAAACAATGATTAATGCTCATTAGTGTGGTTTCTGCTTGGTACCCCACAGAGCTGCCATCCCGATTACGCAGTTTTGTGCAAGGCACTAAGGTTTGCCAGCACATAAAGCTAGCCACAAGCAGGGAGCAGCTGGCCGAGGCCATGGGCAGCCTCCTCGCCAAAGCCTGTAGGGTTTAATGAAGGGATGTGCACTGAAGATGAAGGAGGTGGGCAACAGGGAGCATGTGGCTTAGCACAGTCTCTCTGCCTCCTCCAGATGATCCAGTTTGTATCTTCAAGCATCAGCCTCAGCCGCCGCACTCAGTGCTGAAGTTTCTGCAGGATATCTTTGCCAGCAAGGATACGGCCAGCATCTTCTACCACACAGACATGATGGTCCTGATAGACATCCTGGTGCGGCAGATTGCTGATCTCTCCCCAGGAGATAAGGTGCTCACAGTAACCCGTAGGCACTGGGGAGCACAGTCCCAAAGCACAGTGTTTCTTCTGGCGCTCCGTGGGGCCTGCTGCTGCAGGCAAGAGTGGAGTCCTGGGGTGGGCATGACATTTCTGGGTGTTCAAATCAGCCTTGGGGGCTGAGGAGGAAGGGGGGATTTATCCTGCCTGGCACACAGCAGTAGAAAGGTGTGCTTGAAGAAAGATCTGCTAGGCTTCTGTTCGTAGGCAGCCTGTTGCCCAAGGACCTTTGGGAACAAGGACCCTCTGTAAGTAGTAGAAGTAGGAGGGATCTCTCTGTTTTGGTATTGCAAGAGGCAGGGGATATTTGCATGTTTGAGAGCAGGTGAAGAGTAGTACTGGGTTGCTGTGGGAAAAGCAAAGTTTTCCATAGCTGCTAATGAGCCTTAAGGAAAAGCTGGTGCCTCTGGAGTTGCTCTCTGGCTGGTGGTGCAGCAGCAGCTGTTCCTAGGCTCATGCTGTAATGGAGGCTGGCACGCTTGTTTGTCTCACTTTAAATCTTTATTGTGCTCTGTTTTGTCTCCCCTCCCACTTGGCAGCTGAGAATGGAGTATCTGTCTCTGATGCACGCCATCATCCGCTCCACACCCTATCTGCAGCACCAGCACCGCCTCTCTGACCTGCAGGGCATCTTGCAACGCATCCTGGGGGAGGAAGAGGAGGGCCAGCAGTGCCAGATGGACAAACTGATCATCTTGGAGATTTATAAGGAGTTCCCAGAAATTTCTCCTAGTACCAGCTAACCACTCCTTGGCTTGGACTGGAGTTTGAACCACTTGGATCAACGATGTCTCTTGTTGACACTTTCTCCCCATTCCCTTCCAGTACAGCTCAAACCTTATCTCCCTCCGTGCGAGGCCTAAGGTTGGGACAGTGTTCACTGGCCCTTTAGAGATGCCAGCGGCAGAAAGGGCAGGGGGTGCCCCTGGGGCCTGGTGCTCGGGGAATGTTGGAGCAGGGTGGGTGCTGGCACGTGGTTTGCCTGCAAGACTAGGGCGGAAGGTATTTAGGCAGCTGGTGTTAGCGGGAAGGGCAGAGAGCTTGCAAGGGACTTAGTGGTTGGGGGGGGTGTTTAGCTGTGCTGGTGTCCCAAGGTCCCGAAGCAAAAGGCCTTTGCCTTAGAGTATCAATTCTTTTCCATGTGCATCTCTCTCCCCGCAGTGACCAAGTGGAATCCGCTGGTGCTTGGAAGAAGCTTTCGTAACATCTGTTTTGTTTTCTGCTGCTAGTGCCAATGTGCTGCAGCCCTGCCAAGGGGAGGTAGCTCGCTCGCTGTCTGATGCCTCGTCTAGTGAGCCTTTCACTCGCTCCCGGCCCTCAGCTTTGCCTCTGGGCAGCAGCCCACCTGGGGTCATAGAGGTCTTATCCCAACAGCTGCTTTTTTCAGTGCTTTCTGTAGTGATGTTTAAATCTGAATTTCTTGCACACTGTGGCAGCCTAAAAGTAATGATCGTGTGGGTGATGCTGCCCTTAGGGAGCCTTTGGCCCGGACACAGCGCAAAGATGTGTCCCGCCAAGCGAAAGCTGCTGCTTGCCACCTCTCTCCCAGTGTTGCCCTGGGGGGCCCCAAGCCGAGGGGCTGTGCGTGGGCAGGCACATTCTGTTTGTGAAGCGTGTGGATTTCTTGCCTTGAGCTTCATAGTAGCTCTGCCTCGCTGCCTTCCCTCTCCACATGGCAGCACTCAGAGGCAGCGTGAGCCTGGTGTCCAGTAGCTGTTTGTGACTATGCACGCACGAGTGTGGGGAACCCTTATTTATATTTCCTCTAGGTTTCTAGCAAATGGGATTAACCTGTTACAGATAGTCACACACACTAATGTGAGTCTCAAATATTCTTGTGTGCAGTCTGGTCACTCCCTGTCCTCAGCTCTTCCTTTGTAGTATCCAGTGTAGGAGCTATTGGAAAGTGGAACTGGAAATACTGGGCACTGTTTTTGTTTTGTAGCTTGAAGTGATGACACGAGCTCTGCTCTGCAGGCCTGGACTCTGGGCACTGGGGCAGTGATGCTCAGGAACAGAGGGTGTTGGCCTGGCAGCCAAGGGGGACAAGGACCCCCTAAAGTCAGCCTGGGAACGCCCAAAGCTTAATAACCACCCTCGTAGAGAAACCTATTTTTCCCCTGTAAAAATGTATGAATGTTAAAAGGGATCCTGTATTTTCTTAAACACTAAGTGTAACATGCAGAGGAATAAAAATGTCTTAAACTGGACTTGTGACATAGCCCTGCCTGCCCCGGCCTGTTGAGGGGGGACCGAAGGGGTGGGGGCGGCTCAGGTGCCTGCTGCCCATGAAGGCAAAGCACTGGGTGCTGACCCTTGAATTGGATCAACGCAGCAGTTTTCCCACACCCACCTAATTGTATTGCATTTTCCTACCACATTGCTGGCAGATAAGGAGTGGTGGATGGCAGCAGCCCCTGCAAGGGGCACAGCCGTTGCCCCCATGGGTCTGTCCAGCATTGCTGCTCCAGATTAAGGGTTTGGCAGAGCTGGACTCAGCAGTTCGCTTCCTGCAAGGCATGCGCAGCCTCAGCTGGCTCCCAGCAGAGCTGCCGAGGCAGCAAGCCCCACGGCAAGGGTTTAACGGTCTGTATCGAGTGCTAATGAACTGCACTTTGGCTGTGGATGTCTGTTCCCAAACCTCAGCCCTGCGTGTGCTGCTTTGGGGGTTGCCTTGGATGGTGGAGGGTGCGTGAGGTAGGAGGGCAGCGGGCGCTTGGTAAAGCACTGAGGTGGCAGCAGGAAACTTGGTCTCTGTTCCTGGCTGTGTGCTGGGAGGCAGCCAGCTGTGTTGTGGGCTACAGCCCTGGCCAAAAGTAGAGTTGTAAATGCCAGGTGCAGGCTGTGCCCCCCCCCCCCAATATGAGGGCTGCATCAAGCACAGCTGCCTGCAGAAATGGGGCCAGGGCTGTGTCCCAGCTCCTGCCTCTTTGGCCGGTGATGCTTGGGGGCCCTGCTTGTGGCCTCACAGTGTGTCAAGCTGTATACCTCAAGAGGGGAATCATGATACGTGAGGGCTGCCAGTGCTCACGCATGCCCGCCCTGTGGTGGCTCCCCTGTGCCCCTTCACTCTGTGCAGCGTATGGTTACATATCCCCCTGAGCCAATCTCAGCTTGCCTCTGGATGATGCTTGGTCTTGTTTTTGGCTTGTGCCCTGCTGCAGCGGTGAAATGTTCCTCTCTCACTTGTCCTCAAGTGACTTTGCTGTGCCAGACTGGGGCAAACGGGCAGGAACTGTGGCTCTGCTAGCCAGGAGCACAATCTGGGCAAAGCTTTTTGTGACAGCACCCGGCTTGCCACAGGGGGATGGCAAATCCGTGCCAGGGCTGAGCCTGAACAGGCAGAGCTGGCGGCTCCCTTCGGCACGCCGGAGCCATTGCTGTCCCTGGGGGTTGCTTACCCCATGTCCCAGCTACACAGTGAGCATCACTGCATCTGTATCACCCCTGTGCTGGCACAGCTGGAAGCACTGGGGGGGCAGCCTGCTTTGGGGGGTCCCAGGGGAGAGCTGCTTTGCACATTGCAGGGAATCAAACTGCAGCATGTAACCTCATTATCCCCAAGCCTGCTCTGCAGTTCCTGCTCTGCACACGGGTGACAGGCACAGATAGCGCGCTTGTATTGCCGTTAGCCGTAACAGGCCTCTTTTAGAGCAGTATCTCCCTGTATCGGTGTGTTTTTATTGTGGTGCAGCAGTGAGGGGTGTTGGGGGGCTCGCGCAGGGGGAGGGATGTGCTGCCTGTGACCTGTGCCTCTGCTTTATTGTCTGGAATGATTAAATTACAACTATTTTGTGGCAGTAATACCCTGATGATTTTCTCCTCCTCCTCTGAGCTGTCAGCTGCGTAATTAGAACAAATAATCTTGAAAGCCTTCATAATTTTTTAAAAGCATCACCTCTCTCCTGATTGGGTTTCTTGATGGCAAATCCCCAGTTTGAGGAGGTGCGATGTATAATCCAGCCAGCGGCAGGGGCTTGTGCAAAGCCAGCGTGTTCCTGACACACGTGGGTGCTGCTCTGCCCTTTATTAGATGAGGTTTCTTAGGTGAGCTGCGCGAGGGGCTGGGGCTGTTCTGCCAGCCGGCGTTAGCCTAAAGGTGCCGGGAGGGCTCAGGTAGGTGCACAAGGGCCTGGAGGGGGAGAACGTAAATCCCTGCAGGGTATGGCTGGCATGGCCACAGCCCCATCAGCACTGGTGCTGGACTGGCCAAGCCGGAGGCATTTTGTGGTGGCTGAGGAGTTAATCATAGCAGATTACTGATGTTCAGGAATCCTACAGAATTTATAAATTAACATGCTGGCTTCTCCGGAGGCTTAGAAATCCACACCCACCAGGTGTCGTGTCAGCCCTCAGCGCCATGTGAGCACCATGGGAACTTCTCTCTGGCACGTGCTGAGCTGTGTTTTAGGGCACGCTCGGTATTTCCCATGGTGGTCCCGAGATGTGTGCTCAGCCCGGGCACTGGGGCAAGAATGAGCCCTGCCTGCTCTGCCCACCCTGCTGCTGCACAGGTGGTGACCAGGCCTCAGCCCCTGCGCAGGTGATGGTGGTGGAAGGGAGGCACTGGCCATGAGGATGGTGCAAGGTGGTTTGGGGACCCGATGGCTGTATTTGCACATCCTGCACCTGAACTCTGTGTTTGCTTAGTTTCCATAGGAGTGGGAGCTTGCTTGCAGTCAAACCCCAAATCAGCGGGCAGCATGTGCTCTCCCCACTGCTTTGTTTACACTAATGATAATTGATAGGGGACCATCTGTCACCATTGGTGGAACTGAAGCCGGGTGAGAGCCGGTGGTGCTCGTGGTTGGTGGGGAAGCACAGGAATACAGGGCATTGGGCAGAGGCAAAGCGCTGGTGATGCCAAGGCTTCAGCGCTGCAACAGCAGCACGTGGGATGCCACGGTCCCATCTGCAGCTGGTGCAGAGGGCACCACCACAGCAGTGTTGGCTGGACCTCCTTGAGGTCCCCAGACCTGCTGTGCCCAGGGGTCAACACATCTCCTCTGACCTCCTCCTTGCCGCACAGATGGCCTACGCTGTCCAAAGCAGTGTGCAGCTCCAAAGCAGCCACTCAAATTTCTGCCAAGGGACCATGGAACATTGCACAGCTTCTTTAGGTTTCCCACGGGGTGGGCGCATGTTCAGCTGCCCAGGAGTGTTGGAGTGCACACATGGCTCCTGCGGTGCTGGGAGCGAGGGCCGAGTTAGCAGAGGAACCCCATCTCCGGCGTGAATCCATCCCGCTGTTAACTCACGCGTCTTTTTGGGAGCTACATAGGAGCTACCCAAAGGGTGCCAGCAGTGCCCAGCCTGGCTGCAGTGTTGGCACAGGGGTCCCCCTGCTCCCCAGCCTACCACCCTGAACCTCAGCCCCTCTAGCACAGCAGCACGGGGGGCTCTTGCAGCCCTCTTGGAGGTGGGGGATGTGCATGGAGGCACTGTGTCCTGCATACTCCCTGCCTTTCCCTACCCCATCCTAAATTCCCCCATCTCCCAAACTTACTCTATTCTCCTACCCAACATGGCTCTTTCTTCCCTAGCACGTGTCCCAGACGCCATGCCTTCAACAGGACACAGGAGAGGATGTTTCCCCCACCGTGGCACACCGAACATTAATGAGGACATAAACTCCTGTTATTCCTAAGCCTATTACAAGCTTCAGTGGATTAGGCTGCGATATTTGTTGATTGAGATCAAACGAACAGCTAAGTTGCAAGGCTGATACACTAATGAACCATCCCAAGGCAAGGGCCCCAAACTAAATTTTCCTTGGATGCTGGAAGAAAAACCTGCAACTCTCTCCCCAGCGTTGATGTCTCAGCCGGTGGGTGGGGGCAGCTGAGGTCTGCATCAGGGCACAGGAGCAGGCCAGCTAAATCCCTGCCACACACTTGGGTGCCCCTGGGTGGGCCGAGTGGCAGGGGCTGCGACACCGCTGCAGGTGCCTGGGAGAGCAACTGCCCTCTGGCGTGGGGCAAGGGGAAGCCCCATCTCATGCACGTAGTAAAAAAACCATCCCTGAAGATGTCAAACTTGGTTTTGCTTGCAGATGGGTACAAGCAGGCAGACGGAGCTGTTAGGGCTGCAAAGCATTGGCAGTGCCTCTTGCCAAAACACTGGTGCTCTCCTGCCTCTCCCTTTCTGCTAGCAGCAGCGTGGCTAACACTACAGTCTCTTGTTGGTGCCTTGGGGAAGCAGCCTGGCCCTGGGGACGATAGCAGTGGCAAAAGGATGCTGCTTGCCACCTGGCTCGCCAGTGGTGCCACAGCAGGGGTGTTGGTGGGCATAAACAGAGGTGTGTGCTGCGGATTGGCGTCCAGAGGCCACAGGACCCTTGCCTGAGGTGTGGACCAGTGTCCCCGCAGCACTGGGCAGGACTAGGGGCTGGGTGGAATGCAGCCCCTCATCACATCCCGGCGGCTAAGCACTAGTCTGCACCACGGTGTGCCAGGGCGAGGGGAGGCCAGGCCGTACCACCGGCAGCCATCACCAGAGCTGGCACCGCTGGGCTCTGCGTGCCTGGAGGGGCGGCCATGGCAGAGCGTCATGAGCTGGCTGGAGAGGTGGGTTGTGCCAGCAGGCAGCTTGCCCGCTGCCCCTCGGACGCGGGCTGGCGTGCCCTGCCTGGCAGCGCCTGTGCCTCGTGCGATGGCTTGGTGTGCCTCCCGTAGGGCCGGTGCCCTCTGCACAACGCGTGAGGGCGGGCACGCCTCGCACCAGGGCAGCTGTGCCACGCGTGGTGGCAGCAACGCCACGCAGTGCCGGGAACGGCTGACACGTCCCTCACACGAGGGGACACGTCCCGCACACGAGGGGACACCTCCCGCACACGAGGGGACACGTCCCTCACACGAGGGGACACCTCCCGCACACGAGGGGACACGTCCCGCACACGAGGGGACACGTCCCGCACACGGGGATGGCCGAGTTCCTCACACCAGGAGACGCGTCCCTCACGCGGTGCCCGTCACCCCTCTCACCGCGGCTGCCGCTCCGCGCTGCGCGCACAG
>WEKW01008490.1:286545-329659 GCA_013389905.1 Sula dactylatra
GCAGCCCCCAACCGCCACCCGCTGTTCCCCCAGTACAACTACCAGGCGGAGGTGGCGGAGAACCAGCCGGCGGGGACGGCGGTGGTGGCGGTGGCGGCCCAGGACCCCGACGGCGGCGAGGCGGGGCGGCTGGTGTACTCCATGGATGCCCTGATGAACAGCCGCTCGCGGGAGCTCTTCAGCATCGACCCGCGGGCCGGGCTCATCACCACCACGCAGGCCCTCGACCGCGAGAGCATGGAGCTGCACTACTTCCGCGTGACGGCCACCGACCACGGGGCACCCCGGCTCTCCGCCACCACCATGGTGGCCATCGCCGTGGCCGACCGCAATGACCACGACCCCGTCTTCGAGCAGGGCGAGTACCGGGAGACCATCCGGGAGAACGTGGAGGAGGGATACCCCATCCTGCAGCTGCGGGCCACCGACGTCGACTCCCCGCCCAACGCCAACATCCGTTACCGCTTTGTCAACGAGCGGGCCGCCCACGCTGTGTTCGAGATCGACCCCCGCTCCGGCCTTATCACCACCAGCGGGCCGGTGGACAGGGAGAAGATGGAGAGGTACTCCTTGGTGGTGGAGGCCAACGACCAGGGGAGGGAGCCAGGGCCCCGCTCCGCCACAGTCAAGGTCTACATCACGGTCCTTGACGAGAACGACAACACCCCTCAGTTCAGCGAGAAGCGCTACATTGTCCAGGTGAGGGAGGACATACGGCCCCACACTGAGATCCTGCGCGTCACCGCCACAGACCTTGACAAGGACAACAACGCGCTCGTCCACTACAACATCATCAGCGGGAACAGCCGGGGCCAGTTCTCCATCGACAGCGTCACTGGGGAGATACAGGTGGTGGCCCCACTGGATTTTGAGGTGGAGCGGGAGTACGCCCTGAGGATCCGGGCTCAGGACGCGGGGCGTCCTCCTCTCTCTAACAACACTGGCATGGCCAGTATCCAGGTGGTGGACATCAATGACCATGCCCCCATCTTTGTCAGCACTCCTTTCCAAATCTCTGTCCTGGAGAATGCTCCCCTCGGCCACTCCGTCATCCACATCCAGGCCGTGGATGCGGACTATGGCGAGAACTCGCGCCTGGAGTACAAACTGACGGGGGTCTCGGCCGACACACCCTTCGTGGTGAACAGTGCCACAGGGTGGATCACGGTCAGCGGGCCCTTGGACCGGGAGTCAGTCGAGCACTATTTTTTTGGGGTAGAGGCTCGGGACCATGGCTCTCCATCTTTATCCGCCTCTGCCAGCGTCACCATTACTGTCATGGATGTCAACGACAACCGTCCCGAGTTCACCCAGAAGGAGTACTTCATCCGCCTGAATGAGGATGCAGCCGTGGGGACCAGTGTCCTCAGTGTCACAGCAATTGACCGGGATGTGAACAGTGCCATCACCTACCAGATCACGGGGGGCAACACACGGAACCGCTTTTCCATCAGCACACAGGGTGGGATGGGGCTCATCACTCTGTCTCTGCCGCTGGACTACAAGCAGGAGAGGCGCTACGTGCTCACTGTGACGGCCTCCGACCGCACCCTGCGTGACAACTGCCACGTTCACATCAACATCACCGATGCCAACACGCACCGGCCCGTGTTCCAGAGTGCCCACTACTCTGTGAGCATCAATGAGGACCGTCCCATGGGCAGCACTGTGGTGGTGATCAGTGCCACAGACGATGATGTGGGGGAAAACGCCCGCATCACATACTACCTAGAAGACAACGTCCCTCAGTTTCGCATCGATCCAGACTCTGGGGCCATCACTCTCCAGGCAGAACTGGACTATGAGGACCAGGTCACCTACACGTTGGCTATCACTGCCAAGGACAACGGGATCCCCCAGAAAGCGGACACTACCTACGTTGAAATCATGGTGAATGACGTTAATGACAACGCCCCGCAGTTTGTCAGCCCTCATTACCAGGGCATGATCTCTGAGGATGCACCTCCCTTTACCAGCGTGCTCCAGATCTCTGCCACTGACCGGGATGCCCACACCAACGGGCGAGTACAGTACACCTTCCAGAACGGGGAGGATGGGGATGGAGACTTCACCATAGAGCCCACCTCAGGGATCATTCGCACTGTCCGCAGGCTGGACCGTGAGAACGTTCCTGTCTATGAGCTGACTGCGTACGCTGTGGACAGGGGCATCCCTCCTCAGCGAACTCCTGTCCATATCCAGGTTACCATTCAGGATGTGAACGACAATGCCCCTGTCTTTCCTGCTGAAGAGTTTGAGGTCTTGGTAAAGGAGAACAGCATCGTAGGCTCTGTCGTGGCCCAAATCACAGCCGTCGACCCGGATGAGGGACCCAATGCCCAGATCATGTACCAAATTGTGGAAGGCAACATCCCCGAGATATTCCAGATGGACATCTTTTCTGGGGAGCTCACGGCCTTGATAGACCTGGATTATGAGACAAAACCCGAGTACGTGATTGTAGTGCAGGCCACCTCTGCCCCTCTGGTCAGCAGAGCCACGGTCCACATCAAACTCATTGACCAGAATGACAACAGCCCTGTTCTCAAGAACTTCCAGATCCTGTTCAATAACTACGTGTCCAATAAGTCCAACACCTTCCCCTCAGGGGTCATAGGGAAGGTCCCAGCTTATGACCCAGATGTGTCTGACCGCCTCTTCTACACCTTTGAGCGGGGAAATGAACTGCACTTGTTGATCGTAAATCAATCGAGCGGGGAGCTGAGGCTGAGCCGTAAGCTGGACAACAACCGTCCACTCGTGGCCTCCATGCTGGTGACTGTCACAGGTAGGGTGTGAAAATCGTTAAACCTTTAGTGCAGTACCTTTGGGGGGTTCTGCATGGTCCCCCTTGGGGACCGTATTCTGCATTGGGGGGGGGCAGGTTGGGGACTGGCAACAAGATTTGGATTGGGAGTCCCTTCTAATCCAGGAATACTGGAGAGGCTGGGAAGGGTGGCAGTGGGGGCATGCTGCAGGGGAGCGCTCTGTAAGGGGGCCGAGGCCAGAGGTGGTCTGCGAGAACAAAGCATCGTTACTCAGCTGTGAGGATCGCTTGTAGCTGCTAGCGAGATACCTTTTGAGGTGCTGTCACCAGCGAGGCTGTGATGTGCACCATAGGGTGCTGGCCAGATGAGCAGCTGATTCCCGGAGTGGCCAAGCTGCCAGCCCGGGGGCTGGCATGCCGCTTTGCTCCCAAGCCCGGGTGGCTCTTCTCTCCGCTGGGACTGAGCACTTCCCGGGCTGTGCTCGGGAGTGAGGGATTGAACTCGGTGTGGAGGAAGCCCTCTTAAAAATACCCATCTGCTGGTAGCAAACGGTTCAGTCTGGATTCTGGCTGTGGCACCTACCGGCAGTTGTGCTTTCTGGTGCAGCTTCTAAAACCTGGTACCACCTTTCTGCAGCCAACTTAATGTTGCAAGGGACAGCTATGACAAACCTTAGAGCGCGGTGCTTGAAACTCTTGCATCGTGTGTGTTGCTGGAGTATCCAAATGCAGATGCTAGCAGTAGCTGCCAGGGTGGCTTTGGCGAGTGTTGGGCTCCCCTCTGGCCAAGCTAAGGGTAGGGCAAAGATGGACCCAGGGGCTTGTCTGTGAGCAAGCAGGGTTTGGACCTGGAGCTCCCCACTGCCTGAGCTTTGCCTTCACCATCAGCCTTTCTTTGCTTGTGGATGCATGATCTGAAATGGAGGCATCTGTCCATCGCTGAACCAAGGAGCGGCTCTGGGGGAGGGAGGGCAAGAGCCCTCTTTGGAGCGACCAAGTGCCAAATTACCAAGAGTGCCTGGGGAGCCATACGTTAAATCGTGGTGCTCCCCTGACCCTCGGCTACCAGCTGCCCTCCCTTTTCATCCTCTCCCTCTCTCTATCCACTTTATTCAGCAAGGGGAAGATTTCTTTCAAAGGATGGAGTGAGGGTTTTAAGAGGAGACCTGTTCAAGGCAATCCTGCATGGCCAGCACCAGCCCATTGGTGGATTGGGGCTCTTTGGGGGTTAATTGTAACTGCAGGGCTGGCTGAGAGCGGGTGCAGGCACACACATGCCCATCGCTGCAGATGCGGGGCTGGTTTTGACCTTTCCAGCTCCTGCCCGAATGTGTTTATGCAAGCCCTGCCTCTTCGCACACTTAACCCTGCACAAAGGCAGGAGACAATCACGTCCTAAAGTCCTGTGTTGTCGAGCCGCCTCTCAGCGAGGGGGCCCTTGCAATCAGAGTGTCGTCATCTTCCAGCGGGAAGGGAGACTGGGAGAGGTGCACTCGCAAAGGAGGGGAGAAGATGGAAGGGGAAGAGCTGTACCAGGGAGGGAAGCGAGACACTGGAAGATGGGCCTTTTGTTGGCTTTGATCTTGGCTATGGAGGTGGAGGTCTGGTTTGGTTTTTCCTTCTTTATTGTTTGAAGCCCCCTGCCCAGCTGGCAGTCCCGGCAGCCCCATGCTGTCACTGTGTGCAGGGGGAGGGTGGGTGGGTGGATTTGCAGAGCTGGCGGCCAGGACATTCAGACCCGGCTGCATTGTTTGCCCGAGTGCAGTGCTGCACCGGGGCACCTTCCTCCTGCAGAAAGGCAACAATAGCACCTAGATGGGTGCCCCGAGGGTCAGGATACAAGGAGGGAGCAGCTTCCCTGCATGTCTGTGAGCTTTATGGTCCCTTTGAGGGAGGCTGGATCCCCCTAAATCACTGGGCAAGGGACCCTTCTGCCTGCCTGTGAGCTGTGTGTGTTCTCAGCTCAGCCCCTAGGAGGAGGCAGGGAAGACTTGGGCCATCATAAACCAGTGCCATTCCAGGGGGACTGAAAGCCTCAGAACTGACCCCAGCTCTTTGCAGACGTGTGGGCACCTATGGCTGCTAAAAATGGCTCTTGGCTGCTGGGGGTACAAGGCAGTGGGGTGGTGGGGCTATGTCCATGGCCAGCAGCGCAGTGTGAGATGGGGCATTGTAGGAGAGTGACATCGTGTTGATTTTAAACCATTCCAGACTGGTTTCACTGGGCCAGGCTGCTGGGCTGGTGGCAAGGGTGGAGGCTCAGCCGCACTCAATTGTGGCTGCTGCATTGCTCCTGTTATCCTGGAGCTCTTTGTGCACAGCTTCCCTCGGCTGGCAGCCGAGGAGCTTGTCCTGGTAAGGCAATTGTTCAAGGTGTCTCACCTAAAATCCCAGCCTGGCAGGGAAGACCCCCCCCCCCAGAGCACATTTGTCCTGACTCCTGTGTCTGAACACATCAGAGCCGTCTCTTCAATCTGGGTAAGGGTGCCAGGGCTGCCCTAGCCTTTCACAACTTGCATGCTTCTCCTCTCCTGAGGAGCCCACACACAGGGGCTTCCTCCCCTGTTAGGTCCATCACAACTGGAGGTGCTGACCACAAAGTTAGGGTGGGAGACAGGATTTCCATTCCTGATTAGGGAACAGTTTTGGAGTCTCCTTGGTTATTATATTTTAATCCCTGTCTTTAGAGCTACCAGGAGAGTAACGTTCATACTCTGTGCTGGGTGAGGGGAGTCTGATTTACTTCTGAGATGTCTTAACCTGTCAGTATCATCAGAATCTTGAGAGGTCTGCCAAAGCCCTTCAGAAGTGGTGAGGAATGTTCCCCTTACCCATACCTGTCTCCTCCTTTCCTGGTTTCTCCATCTGGAGGTGTTTTACTGCTCCTCAGCTGCAAATGTGAAAGCTACCCCTGTCTGTCCCCAGACCAGCCTCTCCGTCTCTGGGGTGGCTGCTCAGGGTGTTGCAGTCAGAGTGGTGGCTTTTACTCTCGGACTCTGGCTCTGCCGCTCAGAAGAGGACAGGTGGTGATGCACCAGAGCCTATTTATGAGCTCCTGGTCCCCCAAGTAAGGGACAGGGGTACATCCCCTCCTGGCTCAGGGAGGCCATTTGAGCTGAGCTGCCTTCTTTCCCATCCCTGGAGCTCCTTGGGAGGTTCAAGGCCCAAATGTTTGCTGTGGGGGAAAAGGAACCTCTCTCTGCTAGTAACCCTGAGGCTCTTGAGGAGGGAGCGTTGGCTGAAGCCCATGCCTTGTGCCACATGGTGGGCTGGGGTGCTCCCTGGGGATCCGGAGAGCCTGTGGCAGCACGGGGGGATAGGAGGGATGGGCTCTTGCCCTGGCAGACCTAGGAGACTGTTGGGCAGCGGTCAGCAGCCCTGCTCCCCGCCAAGAGGTTTCCAGCGCAGGCCCAGAGCTCCATTCCCAGGCTGACAGCACAGCCCCCCAGGGGACTCTACTCCATCCCACACTCCGGCCAGAGCTCTTTTTTCTGTAGCTTTGCTGCTTTTGAAGCTGGTAATTGTCACTCTTGGAAGTGCAAACATGATGACCTGGTGCTGTGCAGCATGAGGGTTAGAGCCCCTGCTCCTTCTCCCTGCTCCTTTCCCTGTAGGCATGTTTCCAGGGCTCCTTGCTCTGCTGCATGAATATTCACCAGGCACCAGCTCTCCAGCCACAGGATTTAATCAGAAAGGCTGAGCATTTGTGATTAAAATGCCTCCCAAGGGGGTCAGTGCTTCCAGCCAGCTTTGGGCTTTCTTTTGGTAGCTTTCAACCCCCCCCCCCATTTGCAGAGGGTCATTCTCTTAACCATCTGCTTCCCCTTGCACGGAGCCAAGGGGGGAGGCAGCCCTGGGTGATGCTGAGGTGGGACAGTGTGTTATGGGGGAGCTTACCAAGGAGGGCTGTCGGGCCGGGGCTGGCTCCTCATTGCTGCAGGGAACCACGAAAGGGGCGCTTGGGCTTTCCTGCTATGGGCTGAGCAATGCCAAAGGCGTCGGGCACCCTACAGCCCACATTCTTTCCTGGCCATGGCCTCCTTGCTCGTGGGAGGCGTTGCTGGCCTCCGGCCTGCCCCAGGACTCAGCATCACATCAGCCAAGGCCTAATAACAGCCATAAATCAGGCAGACGTCTGCCTGCCTATTGCTGGGCACTGAGCAGCCCTTGGGGAGAGTGAGAGCTGTCACCCGGGCCTTGCGACTGCTTCTGGGTGAACCATGAGCCAGAGAGAGGAGAGTGGGAGGCAGCTGGGCTTGAATCGAGCTCACGCTTGCCTTGGCCAGAGAGGCAAACTGTGAGGAGGGGACAAAGGGAGAGGAGAGGGAGTGGGCACACAGTGTGGCGATGGGCTGGGGCCACCCTGCTTTATTCCCACTGAGAAGGGAGCTGCTGTCAAAGTGGTGGCTTTCCAGGGTGCTGCCTCACCAGGTGGTCCCTCGGGAAGGGATGCCGGACTGCTGGTGGCTTCGGGAGCATCTTACGTGAAGCACGGCTGAGCCTCGCTTGTGGCTTTCCCCTTGCTCCTTCTCCCCAGGGCTGGGTGTTCTCGGTAGCCTGTGAGCCTGTTGCAGAGAAAGGTGCCTTGGGGGACACAGGTGACGATGCGAGTTCCTTGCACTGAGTCCAGGCAGGTCTAAATCTGCTGGCACATCCAGCCAGTTGCTGGATGGAGCTGTTTGGTAACTGCTGCTCATGCTGCCCTCCGTGTCAGAGCCAGCAGGGTGTCACATGGGGGTGGTTTCTCTCCTTGCTTCCATATGGGGCAGGAGCAGTTTGATTGCAGAGAAAAGCAACCCCCTTCCTCCAGGAGATTAGCTCCTGGGTGACTGTACTGTCACTGTTGCTCCCCCAGCCCGGTGTGAGCCTTATCTCCAGAGCACCAGCCCCAGCACGCAGGCTGGCGCTTGCGCGGGAATTTGCAGGGTCGCCAGAAAGCTTTCACCTTCTGAAGAGAGAGCGGAAAAAAGGGAGACATTTCAATCTTTAAATCCTCCTGCACTGCAAACTTCAAACGGGGCTGAGGGAAATCAAAAGGCTTTGCAGCGCGGCAGCCACGGGGAGAGAGGAATAGTAAAGGCAGCTTTGCATGTGAGGCTTGGAGCTGGGGCATGGGCAGGGGATGGGGGGCTGGCGTTTACACCCCCTGGCCCTCGGCAGGGCTGGGGCTACCGGGGTGCCAGGAAACCTGCTGCTACTCTTGCCGCATTGCATTTGGTTGCAGGAGATGGAGCAGTGCTGAGCAGGGTCTGGCTGAGTCTGCCAGGCTCATTTCACGTGTGGCCTTGGCATTGTCTGGCCAGGGCTGCCTTGGGGTGACAGCCTGGTCTGTCAGTCTGTCCTACATGTCCTGGTAGTGGTGCTTATTTGAGCCCGGGTTACATCCGTGCACGGGAAATGTTGCTACACAGTTACGTCCTGCTTGGAAGGGCAGGCAGGGGAGATGTGGTGGCATGGGGCTGCGCTGTGCCTTCGCATGGCTGAGGATGGGATCACCCTGAAGATTGTGGGTCCCCTCCCTGTTCTGCACAACACAAGGTGGTGCACACCTGGGCTGAGAGAGGAACAGAGGTTGCAGCATGTGAGCAAATGAGCAGCTCTCCTGTGTTCACATTGGTAAGGCACTGTGGTCCTTGCAGGGCCACCGAGGTGAGATGGAACCATGGCACTTTTTGGTGCAGGGTCCCGCTAATAGGGTGGTCACACCAGTGTGCTTGGTTATAACCTGCATGGCTGCCCCTCGAGCTGTGAACAGCCAGAGCCACTGAGGGCTTGTTCTTCAGCTTTCTGTCTGCAAGGTGAAGGGGCAGAGCGTGAGCAGCCCAGCACTGGGCGCCTGGTTTGCCCCCACCAGTATGTGCTGGGGATTGGGTAAGGGCTGGGGCAAGGCAGAGGGGGTGCTGCCGTCGGTGGTGCTGGGAGATATTTGCTTTAGCTGCTCTTCCCCTGAAGTGAGCTCAGCCCTTCTGCCTACCTTTTCACAAGCCTATCTTGCACGACAGCGTTTAAACTGGAGGCAGATGCCCAAGAGAGGATGCACAAGACTGTCTCTGTGGAGGTGGTTTACCTGCCAGGGGTCAGCATGGCAGACAGGGAAAGGGGAACGTCCCAGAAAACCCCTCCCTCATCGTTCAGGTAGCCTTGCCTGTGGCGGTGCACAGGCAGCCGAATCCACTGTCCCTAGGGGAAGGTGGCAGCTTGTGTTTGTCACTTGTCAGTCATGTGTGGGGGATGTTACAGCCCAGGGATAGTCCTCTCCACTGAGATGTGCTGATGTAAACGTCGTCTCAGGATGATGATGGAGACCTGGGTTTCCAAGGAAACGCAGGGGGTTTGGGGCTGTCTGGTAGATGTGGGGTGGGAGATGGGAACAGTAGGCGACAGCCATGTGCTGCTGACACCCATAGGGCATTAGCACTGGAGTGCTGGCAGTGACCTGGAGGATGGATTGCCCCATTTCACCATGAGTAGTGAGGCTACTGATGAGTCTTGTCAAGCATTTCTGGGGCCACAGATGTAGGTGCAGTTCTTGCCTTGTGATGCTGAAGGCTGGCTCTGCCTGCCTGGGGCAGAGGGCCCATAAGGGGGACTGGGGAGAGAGGAGGTGTCCTGGAGCAGCAGGCAGGCTTCTCCCTTTCCTGGGTGCCCTGGCCAAAGCTGCTAGCAAAGGTGCCTGGGTAGGCCTGAGCAAGGGGGACCTTGGCAGGCTGCTTTGTGGGGTACCTCCTGGCAAAGCCACTGTCTGGGGTCACATGGAAAGGAGAGTTAAAAACTGAAAAATAAAACCACTGCCCAAACTTCCGCCTGGGCAGAGAGGGGGAAGAGCAACAGGCTCAGCAAAGGGCCAGGCAGCTTGCATTTGGGCAGTGTAAAGTGGAGAGGCTGGGGAATGGGCTGGGGCACTTGTGCTCTGGAAGGGTCCAGTGGGAGTTTTATCTGAGCAAGGTGCAGAGCTTGCTGCCTGGCAGGTCCCCAGCTGGGGTAATTACAGTCTGCATCCCACTGGGAGGAGTGCTGTGTGCCTGCCTGTGCTTGTAGCAGGGTTTTCTGGAGGACTTAGGAATGTGGTCACATCTGTCTGTCTGTTCAGCTCCCCTCTTGGCCAGTATTTCCTAATTTGCAGCAGGGTATGACCGTCCAAGGTGGGATTTGTTGGGTTTCTGGGAGCTGGGGTGAGGCAGGGGGCCCCAAATTGCAGAGCTGCTCCGGTGGATGCTGTGGTGGGAGCTGCACCGTGGCCTGTCTGAGCTGGTGCTGCATCGCCTGCGCCCCTGCGGCCTGAGCTGCTGGCATGTGAGTGTAACGTGGGGGTGAGATGCTGCTAACAGCCAGGTCCTGGAAGAGAGCAGGTGGGCATGCTGGCGTGCTCCGAGTAGGCATGTGCGCTCTTGTGTTTGTGCCTGGGAGATTGCTCGCATGGTGCGGGGTCCCAAGGGGAGAGAGTTTGTTTCCAAGGAAAATAAAGATTAAAGAGAATTAAACAAACCGGAGATGGGCTGAGGGAGGAGGAGATGTGGAGCAGATGGTGAGAAGGGGTAAAGCAGGGAGACCGGCACAAAAGCCTTGGAGACCCTGGAGGAGAGAGGAAGGAAACGGCAGGTGGAGAGAGCAGGGAAAGGCAGCGTGGGGGAGGCAGGCAGGGTGCACTGGGGAAGCAAAACACCCCAGGCCCTGGCATCGGCTCCTGTGTTTGCCCAGTCTCCTGCTGGGACTTCCTTCTGCCCAAATCTCACCAGCATCTTTGTTCCTGAGAGCTCAGTTTGCAGCAGAGATCCAGGACAGGGAGGAAACCTGAGAGTTATCTCAGTGCAGAGCCTGAGGGGAGGGAGAAGGTGCAGCCACACCTGACTGCTCCCCCTCTAGCCCAGGTATCACGCTGCTAGCCCCCAGGGCTGTGGCTCCAAGCTTTCTTAGCCAAGGACTCCGGCCTTTTTGGGGCTGCACTGAGGAGCAGGGCTCTGCCCTGGGATGGGAGGGAGATGACCCTCCAAGCAGCAGGCAAAGACCTGCAGTGTGTCCCTGTTCCCTCCCACAGATGGGATCCACAGCGTGACGGCCCAGTGCGTCCTGCGGGTGATCATCATCACGGAGGACATGTTGGCTAACAGCATCACGGTGCGGCTGGAGAACATGTGGCAGGAGCGCTTCCTCTCCCCACTGCTGTCCACCTTCCTGGAAGGGGTGGCCACCGTGCTCGCAACGCCCAAGGAGGACATCTTCATCTTCAACATCCAGAACGACACAGATGTGGGTGGCACAGTGCTCAATGTCAGCTTCTCTGCCCTGGCACCGCGGGGCGGGCGCTACTTCAGCTCGGAGGAGCTGCAGGAGCAGCTGTACATGAAGCGCATGGCGCTGACGGGTGCCTCTATGCTGGAGGTGCTGCCCTTCGATGACAACGTCTGCCTGCGGGAGCCCTGCCAGAACTACATGAAGTGCATCTCTGTCCTCAAGTTTGACAGCTCGGCCCCCTTCATTGCCTCCCCCTCCACCCTCTTTCGGCCCATCCACCCTATCACTGGCCTGCGGTGCCGCTGCCCACAGGGCTTCACTGGGGACTACTGCGAAACAGAGATCAACCTCTGCTACTCCAACCCGTGCCTGAATGGCGGCATCTGCACCCGTAAGGAGGGGGGATACACGTGCGTTTGCCGCCAGCACTTCAGCGGTGAGTGCCCGGAACAGGGAGCTGTGGGGGACGGGTGAGCAGGTCCCTTGGCCTTGCTGTCACCATGGTGGGGTGCTCTTCCCAGCAGGGCGCTGGTTGGCGGAGCCCCTCTTTGCCTGCAGAGGTCCGGCTCTGCTCCTGGCTCTCCGTGTTTCCATGGTGCTGGATGCACAGGGCTGAGGTTGCCATAGAAATCTGTCTTCTAGGGAGGTGGCACAGAGGGCTCTTGAGGGCCCTGGCCACCACCTCCCAGCCTTTTTCACAGAGCAGGAAGACCAGGTTGAACCATGCCAGGCTGGGGCACAGGAGGCTCCTTGGCCCTGCCCCATGCCAGTGGGGCAATGGGCTCTGGGGCCATTGGAGGTGCTGGTTTCAGCCCGTGCCAGTCTTCATCTGGTCTAGCAGAGGTGTGGAGCCCATGTGCGGTGGGTGAGCTGCTGCACACTGAAAATGGAAGGGGAGGCTGGGCCTAGCTGCCCCACCAGGCAGGATTTGATCCAGGCAGATCTGGTCCTAGCCATGGGGGGAATCCCTAGGCTGGCCAGTGTCTTGTTGCCCCAAGTCCTCGACAGGCTGTGGAGACCTGTGCCTGGCACGGTCATCCCTGGGGGTGAGGGAAGGTGGCCTGTGGCTACTGGGGAGGTAGTCCCTGCTTTGCCCTCCCCACCAGGAGGGAGTGTGGCAGCAGATGGCTGCCTTGGAGCTACTCTCCTGTCCGCCGCTTCTGGTGAGATAAGCAGAGTCCATGGTAATTAACCCTCAGCATTTGAAGCGTGAACAGCCATTAGCAGAAGGGTTAATGAGCTCGTTTCCCTGTCACTTCATGCTGCCTCCTCGTCCTCCTTGCGTGCCACAGAGCAAGTAATGGGAGCAGGGCCTGGGGCGTAGGACTGCAGCTGAGCAGTTCCCTGTATGCTGTGGGGATAGCACAGGAAGAGGGGCTGGCCAGGCCCCCTGCACTGCACTGCTGAGCTGGCTTGGGGCATCCCTGTTAGCAGTACCAGCAAGGTGCAAGGGTATTTGGTGTCCCTCATCTGGCTGGTTTCCACTTGGCTTTTGCTCCTACTTTAGAGCCCACCCACAGGGTTAGGAGGCTCCTGGTGCTGTGAGTGAGACTTTCATAGCTATTGACAGGGGAGCTCAGTGGTGCTGGGCTGTCCCCGCACCCCGGAGCCAGGGCTGTGATGCCTGTCCCCAGCTTGTGCAGTGACGGTGCCCAAGGAGGCACTCTCAGCATTGCCAGGACTTTCCTGGCTTTTTCTTGCCTCATCATCCTTAGGACCGTGCAGCCCAGCTGTGGCTAGACCCATCCTGTCCCATTCCCATGCTATTCTGGGTCGAAACTTGCCCCTTCAACTGAAGCTGGCATCCCATCCAGCCCAGGGGCTTGGGCTGCAGGGCTGGCAGTGGTAGCTAGCTTGCTGGCTCCTCTGGGGAACACCTGTGTGACACTGGGTCATCACATCCTTTGCCTGGCCCCAGCTGCTCCACAAACTCCTGCCCCTTGGCTGCCCTGCCCCAAACCCGGGCTGAGGTCTGCACCCCTGGGGCAAAGAGTGGACGGGTGGCTGCTGCATGCATGCCTCCAGCCAGGACGTGTCCCAAGCCTCCCGTCTCACTCCCCCCAGGTGAGAACTGCGAAGTAGACAGCCGCGCAGGGCGTTGCGTGCCCGGCGTGTGCCGCAACGGTGGCACCTGCACCAATGGCGCCGACGGGGGCTTTCGCTGCCAGTGTCCGGCAGGCGGCTTCGAGACGCCCTTCTGTGAGGTGTCCACACGCTCCTTCCCACCGCGATCCTTCATCATGTTCCGGGGCCTGCGCCAGCGCTTCCACCTCACCCTCGCCCTCTCGTGAGTTCTCTCCCTCGTCCACTGGATGCCGGCACCCGGGCCCAGATCTGGTGGTTCTTGTGCACCCTGGGCCTGTCCAGGGACTCGCTGGTGTTCTCCAGACTCCTGCATTACTGGCTTTGCCTCGCCACGGGGCTGCCCTGGTGCCTTTAGCCAAAGGGCTCTGCATATGCACTGGCATGTCCCCCATGGCATCAGCCCCTTCCTTCAATGACTCTGCCCTTCCCTGCTGCCAGCTCTCTGCCTCCATGCCAGGCCCTCCCATGCATCCAAAGCATCTGCTGGATCAAGCTCCCAGCCCATTCCTAGCTGGGCTTGCAGCCAGGCCCAGGGCCAGGTCTCACCTAGTCCCTGTGCTGGGATGCTGGTGTGTGCCACGGGAGAGCAGGGATCTCTGTGTGCTTCTTGCACACACCCTGCCCTCCCGCTTCCTCCCTTGCCCCAGGTTCAGCACCGTGGAGCCCAGTGGCCTCCTGCTCTACAATGGGCGCCTGAACGAGAGGCACGACTTCCTGGCAGTGGAGATCATCCAGGGGCAGGTCCAGCTGAAATACTCCACAGGTAGGCTCGGCCCTGTCTGTCGTGGGATTTGTGCCGTGGGAGCTGCGAGAAGGCCTGCGCTGAGCGGGGAGAGCGGGGTGCTGCCCTGGATGGAGCCCATGCTAAGGGAGACGGGGTTGAGAGAGGTGTTGGTGAGCGTCAGTGGATGGCACAGAGGACGGATGTGTGTCTCAGGACCCTCCCTAGGCTTAGGAGTGCAATTGCAGCAGGGGGGTTGTGAGCACAAACCAGGACAAACCCTTTTGAGGTCCCCCCTGCTGTTCTGCCCAGTTACGTCATCGGGAGCGTCATCTCCTGCCTTGCCATGGCCAGTCTGGAGAGGAGGAGCCTCTTGGGAGAGTGTTCACTATCCCATCGGTCTCATCCCTGCTGCCTCTTGCCATTGCTGTGCCCATCCTATGCCCATCCTACCTGCCCTAGGGGGTGTCAGGATCAGCTGCCAGGAGCACTGGGCCCTCATGTTAACCACTGGGCCTTCCCTCACCTCCGGTGTCCAGTGCTCCTCCCCTCTCCCCTGCTCACAGCACCTGGTGGCCATCCTGCTGCTGCTCTGGCTGCTCGGGTCTCCTCAGGGCAAGGCCTGGCAGAGAGCGGCTGGAAAGGGGCTGGCTGCACAGTGCCAGGGCACCCCGGCAGTCAGCCTGGACAGAGGACCCATCCCAGGGTGCTGGCTGCCAGTCCCTGGGCTGTGATTCCCGCACCCTGCTCCTGCCACAAGGCCACAGCAGGCAGGGGCTGGCATGTCAAGCTTGTCTCTCTGAAACCCTTCTCCTCCCTGTGTGAGAATGTCAGCAGTGCAGAGGGCTTGGTGGTGGGTGCGTCTGAGGGCTCTCTGGCTTCCCTCAGTGTGCCATCATCCCTGTTCCCGCAGGAGAGTCCAGCACGGTGGTGAGCCCGTACCTGCCGGGGGGTGTGAGTGATGGGCAGTGGCATACGCTGCAGCTCCGCTACTACAACAAGGTATGTGCGCCCCAGCTGTCCCCCATGCGCATGGGTCTCTCTCCCCGCAAGGCACAAGCGAGCTGCTCTGGTGTTCCTGTTCTCCAGTTCCGCCCCATGAGGGAGGCTGTGAAGAGAAGGTAGAGGTGGTTTTCAGCACTTGGGGACGGGTGCAGTGATGCTGACAGCCAGGTGCAGGAGGAGATTGACCCTCAGACCACACTTAGAGGCAGTAGAAATGTGCTCCGTGCAGTGTCCTCGCCCGTATCTGTCTCTGGTGCTGCTTGCTGGGCTTGGCCAGAGATGTCCCTCCAGGTTCACTCATGCTCCAGCAGCACAGCATGGGCAGTGCCCAGGCCCTTTCCTTGCTGTTGTGCAAGCCACTGGGTGCCTGGGTCTGGGGGCATGTGTTCTGCTAACGCCTTGCGTTTGGTTTCAGCCCAAGGTGAGCGCCATGGGGGTGGTGCAGGGCCCCTCCAAGGACAAGGTGGCCATCTTGACAGTGGACGAATGTGATGCCTCAGTGGCCCTGCAGTTTGGCAGTGAAATTGGGAACTACTCCTGCGCTGCAGAGGGTGTGCAGACCAGCTCAAAGAAGTGAGTTCCTCAAGGACTGTGTGGGGAGAGGTGCAGGGCACCTGGGTCCCCTGCAGAGTCAGCCCTTCACATCTGGGACAGCTGTAGTTCCAAGGGCCTCAGCTGTGTGTGCCTGTCCCTGGGAATTTCTGCTTTCCAGCCCCTTGTGCTGGGGAGCCAGCTGTCTGGCCTGAGGTTGTTGTGGCTCTTAAAGCCCTGGGCTTCTGTCCTTGCAGGTCCCTGGACCTCACAGGTCCCTTGCTCCTCGGAGGGGTACCCAACCTGCCAGAGAACTTCCCCCTCACTCACCGGGACTTTGTGGGATGCATGAGAGACCTGTATATTGACAGCAAACGCATCGACCTGGCCTCCTACATTGCCAACAACGGAACCGCTGCAGGTACCGGTGCCTCTGCTCTTGCCAGCCCCTGCCCTCAGAATTGCCCCTCCTGCTCACACAGCGGCACTGCTGGGCTGTAACAGCTGTGTGGCAGCACAGCTGGAGCTGAACAGCTTCCTATCAGGGAAGGGGGCCTCCAGATCCCCCTAAATGAGCCAGTCCCTGTTCCAGCTAATGTTCTGGGAATGTCCCTTGATCCCAAGTGCAGAGCCTGCAGAGCTGGCCTGTCTGGGAGATGCTAGGTAGTCAGTCCAGCTCCACAGTGTCTTTTCTTGTGGCATAAGGAACAGCAACAGCCTTGATCCTCATCCCTGAGCAGGCAGCGTCTGTGCTGAGAGGCTGAGTGGCTGGGCTTGCCCCTCTGGCAGCCAGGGGAAGGGCTGGGGGGCAACAGTGTCTCCCCATGTGGGCCGGAGGGAGGTGATGAGCAGGTCAAGGCTGATGTGGGTGACTTTGATACCTCCAGGCTGCCATGCCAAGCACACGTTCTGTGACTCCAGCCCCTGCAAGAACGGCGGTACCTGCTCTGTCAGCTGGGGGACCTACTCCTGCCTCTGTCCTGTTGGCTTCGGGGGCAAAGACTGCCGCCACAGTGAGTGAGCGGGCGCTGCTGGGTGTGGGCAGGGTGGGTATGGGCAAGACTGTGCTGGGTTTGCTGTCGAAGCAGGATAAGGGGTCTGTGTGAGATGAACTAGCTCTGTTGTCCCTGCATCTAGTGTTCCCTGTGTAATGCACATCCCTTCTCACCTCCACTTTCCTTTCCAGCCATGCACCATGCCCACTATTTCCAGGGCAACAGTGTCCTGACCTGGGACTTCAAGACAGACATGAAGATCTCGGTGCCGTGGTACCTGGGGCTGGCATTTCGGACGCGCCAGCCAGATGGCATACTTCTGCAGGCCCATGCTGGCCAGTATACCACCCTGCTCTGCCAGGTAGGGCTATAGCCTGAGCCTCAGCACTGTGCCCCAGCCTCTACTGCCATCTGCGCCAGGAGAGCAGATGGACCCTGCCCTCCACATTGACTCCAGTCCCAGCTGAGGGTGGTTGCATGGAGAGGTGTTTAGCAGGGCTGGGTTTCCCTCCCCATGCTCAGAGCTCAGGGGGAGGGTAGGCTGGAGGCAGCCAGAGTTGGCGAGGCCTTGGCTCACCGCTCCTGTTGCGGGCTCCCTCTCTGCAGCTGGCTGGGGGCCTGCTCTCCTTCATGGTGAGCAGGGGGTCCGGCCGCAGCACCAGCCTCCTCCTGGACCAGCTGCAGCTCAGCGATGGGAGATGGCATGACCTCCAGCTGGAGCTGCGGGATGTTCGCAGCGGGCGAGACTCGCGATATGTCATCACCCTCACTTTGGACTTTGGGCTCTACCAGGTAAGTGCTGCTTGAGACCCTGGCACCAGGACAGGAACTGTGGGGGATGCTTGGCGTACACAGGCCAGGCTGTGCCTCTGCACCCTCAGAGAGGGCTGGGGCAGGGCTGATGCCAGTTGCCCCATATTACTCCCTTTCCTTCTACAGGACACAGTGGTTGTTGGAAATGAACTGCATGGCCTGAAGGTGAAACACCTGCACGTGGGGGGAGTCCTGGGATCTGGCGAGGTGCAGAATGGGCTGAAGGGCTGCATACAGGTGAGTCCATTGCTCTGAGCCTTCCCTTTCCAGCGGGTCTGTTACATGTAGGGGTGGAAACACAGGCCTGCTAGCTGCTGCCAGCATCCGTCCTGCTGGTGACACTCTCCCTCTGAGCATTCAGGGCTCCAAGGTGCCACGGAGCAGCCATAAATCAATGCAGCAGAGGTGATGGGGGGTGGCTGCCCTCGGGTGTTTGTGGAGGGCAGGAGGGCTGGAGCTTGGCATGTGTCTCCTGCCTTCACCATGAATTTGTCACCTGCGTTGCAGGGTGTGCGACTGGGTGACAGCGTCACCGGGACTGCGCTGCCCAAGCCCAGCCATGCCCTGTGGGTGGAGGCTGGTTGCAGCGTGCCAAGCCCCTGCGATTCCAGCCCCTGCCCGGCCAACAGCGTCTGCAAGGATGAGTGGCAGAGCTACTCCTGTGTCTGCCAGCCAGGTAGGGCCTGCAGCGCCCTGCCACCCCTTTGCTCTCCACGCCTGTCTGTCTTCTCTCCCCTTGTGGCTCCCTCCTGGCCTGTGACTACTCTCCTGCTCATCCCTTGGGCAAGTCCTGGGCCCAGAAATCCCCGCCAGACGCATATTAGTTTTTGTGGGGAGCAAAATCGCTCCTGAGCCCCCTGAATCCACTCCTTGGTGTTCTGGGCCCTCTCAGGGGGAAGGTGCTTTACATGGTGCTCTCTGTCCATGCCTCAGGGTACTATGGAGGGGACTGCGTGGATGTGTGTCACCTCAACCCCTGCAAGAACAAGTCAGTGTGTCGCCGCAAGCCAGGCTCACCCCTGGGCTATGTGTGTGAGTGCGGAGGGAACTTTTTCGGGCAGTACTGTGAGCACAGGTGAGATACGGAGTACAGGGCAGGGCCATGGCCTCCGTGCCTGGCTCTGTGCTGCCCTCATTCCAGCTATGTGACCAGGGACCTCTCAATGCCACCCAGCTCCTTGGAGCTGCGGAGCAGCTGGGCTGGTGGGAGGGGAAGGCCTGGGGGATTTGGTTGTTGTAACAGCGGAGGATTTCTCTCCCTAGGATGGACCAGCAGTGTCCGAAGGGTTGGTGGGGGAACCCCACCTGTGGGCCCTGTAACTGTGATGTGAACAAGGGCTTTGACCCCGACTGCAATAAAACCAACGGGCAGTGCCACTGCAAGGTGAGGGGCAGCTGTGCCCATGGGGACGTGGCCCATGGTTTGCCTAGATCCCTGCTCATCCTTGATGCTGTTCCTTGTCCCCTACAAAGGCCTGGCAGCTGCCCAGGCCCTGCTTTGTGTGCCCACCTCTGGGATGGATCCCTGCTCAGCTCTTCTGTGCGGCCCTCCTGCCCCAAGCACCGTGATGATGGGGGCAGTGGGGATGCTTGCAAATCGGTAGAGCCCAGCCCTTCTCTGCCGCGGCTCCAGCGGCTCCCCGGGCAACAGCCTCAGCTGCTGTCCCAATGGGCTGTCTGATGGCTGTCCCTGTCTCCCCCCAGGACTTCCACTACCACCCCAAAGGCAGCGACACCTGCCTGCCTTGCGACTGCTACCCTGTGGGCTCCACCTCCCGCTCCTGCGACAAGGAGACAGGTCGGTGCCACTGCCGGCCCGGGGTCATTGGGCGCCAGTGCAACAGCTGTGACAGCCCTTTTGCCGAGGTGACACCCAGCGGCTGCGAGGGTGAGTGTGGGCACGGCAGGGGAGCTCATGCTGCAGGGCTTGCCATCAGTGGCCTCTCCCTGTGACTGGCCCCTTGGTGTGCATGTCTCCACAGTGCTTTACGATGGCTGCCCCAAAAGCCTGAAGGCGGGTGTGTGGTGGCCCCAGACCAAGTTTGGCTTGTCAGCTGTGGTGCTGTGTCCGAAAGGCTCCTTAGGTGAGTGGGGGATGCAATGGGGAGGGGAGGGGGCAGCCTGGCTGTCCTGCCAGGGGCTGTAGCAGCCCCAGCAATATCACTCTGTTCTTGTGCTGTCCCAGTCCTGTTTAGATGGGCATGAGGGCTGGGTGAACGAAGTTGGAGGAGAAAATGCTGCAGCCTAGGGGAGAGCAGAGGGGGCTGGCCACAGGGCTGGGAACACGCTGTAGGGTCTAGGCCCATCACCCAGCCCTGTGGCTGTGCTGTTCCCTTGGCCTCGGTCCCCACCTTCTCCCTGCTGCTATTTGGTTTCAGCAGACTTGAGGCTGGGGTCAGGTCTGGCACAGCAGCTTGGCACCCGCAGCACCTTGCTGCAGCTCCACTGGCCCCATCCTTGGTGTGCGCTGCACAGGGAGCAGGGCACAGCGTGCCATTAAGTGAGTGTCCCGGGTAGGAGCCATATCCTGAGCTGGAGGAGGCTGTCTTCGGTGATGGCAAAGGTGCGAGCAGGGTGTCTGGGACTGTAGGGCAGCATGAGCCCCAGGGGACAATACAAACCCTGTCCTTCTCCAGCCATTCACCCCAGGAGGAGGCAGGTTCAGCTCCTAACTGTTGTCGCTTCTCTCCCCGGTTCTCTCGCCCTCCGTGCTCAGGCTTGAGGGGTGCAGGTAAGGTTGCTCCCACCTCCTTCCCCCTGTGCTTTAAGGGCTGTGCCATGCGGCTTTCCCTCCCTGCTCCCTGCCTGGCACCCTTCACACCCCTGCACTTTCCCTGCCGCTTCTGGAGCTGCCGAGTGTCTTCACAATGCTTTGCCTGGCCTCACCACTCCTTCATGCCGCTTCCCTGCTCCCGGCACACTAACCAGCACAAACCTGGCTGCAGCCACATGCAGCCCCTGCCATCCGCTGTCCTGAGCCTGCAACTTTGGCTCTGGGCAGGTCTGCGCTCTGCTCCCTGGCTGGCTGGATGCTGGCTCTCCTGGGCTGGTACCTACTTGCTTAGGCTGGGAGGGGAAGGAGCTGGTGATGAGCAATGGGTAGTGAGGCCAGAGAGGCCATGGAGGAATGGCCGTGGGGTGGAGTAAGGGGGAGCTCTTTGAGCAGGGGGCAGTAGCATGGGGGCATGCTCAGCACAAGGTCCTGTTCCCTCTGCCCAGTTGGCAGGGGGAGGCAGAGGGATCCAGGGACCGGATCCTGCCCAGAGCTGCAGCTGAGCCGATCTCTGGTCTCTGCCAGGGGAAAGCCAGCAGTGTGGAGGTTTCTTTGTTCTCCCTGCTCCCACCTACAATGGCGCTGGTCCCTGTGCTTCTGCAGCTGGAGGAAAGGTGGTTGGGGAGGACAGCTGGGAGCTGGAGATGGTGGGAGGAGGATGATGAGTCTGCTCCAGGCTACCTCTCCCTGCCCTGACCACACTGCTGCTCTCTCCCAGCCCTGGGCACCTGGGTGGGCTCCTGTGACCTGGTGCCTTCCCCAGGAGGGCCTGGTCCACAGTCCTGCCAGGTACATCAGGGTTGCCCAGGTTCCTTTTGCTTAAAGTGTGCACGGTGACACTCTCAGACCAGGACACTGCTCTCCATGTCGGCTTTAGCAGCTTTTTTTGTTGGTGGTTAACAGCTGATCCCATTCAATGCTGGTATCTCCTTTGCTGTGCAGTAGTGCTTGGGCCCCAGTCAGGGATTGGGGTCTTGCGCTGCGTACTGAACCCACGCTGCTGGATGGGTCCTTATCCATCCCACCCCTCATCCCACTCGGCTGCAGGGGCTCATCTCTGGGGTGGGTTTGCCAGCCCCACAGCGGGGGTGTTGTCCTCCTGGGATGACTTTGCCCTGTAGAGAGAGGCAGGACCTCAGCAGGCATTGCAGGCTGTCAGCCGGGGGATGCCTAAAGCTGCATGGGCTTCAGTAGTTTGGGATCAAATGTGCCCTGAGGACATGGACACGTCCTCAGGAACAAGGGGCTTCTCCAGCCTGAGCTCTGCCAAGTCACTTATTCCTCTTTGCAATTCTGCTGACGGCACCTGGTGTGATGCAGCCCAGAAGCACGCATAGGAACCCAGCTCCTGGAGGCAGGGGGCGGCAGCAGCTTGCCAAAGTGATGAAGACCAAGGGTGGAATGGGTTGCACTGGTGCAAAGCAGGACGATGGCCCTGGGGTGTTACAGGCCCTCCCTATCACTTGCCAGTGCTGCTCTTCACAGTTAGCTGGGGCAGAGGATCCCTGCTAAGGGAACTGTCTATCCTGTGCTGAATTTCAGACATGCTCTTCCTCCTGGTTTTAGGTGCAGCCGTCAGACACTGTGATGAGGAGAAGGGCTGGCTGGAGCCAGATCTCTTCAACTGCACTTCACCTGCCTTCAAGGAGCTCTCCGTGCTGGTAATCCCCTCTCGGTTCTGCAGCCCTGACAGGGCATAAGGCATATGAGCAAGGGCTTACAGCCAGATTTCAAAGAGCTTAGCTCTCTGTGGGCACCTGGAGTAGGAGCGGGCCTTGCCACAGTGCTCAGCACCTTTCTCTTCCCATCTCCTGCCCCCAAACCCATTCTGTGGGAGCACTGGTCTGAGCTGAAGTTCACTTTGGTTTCACCTCATCTCTTGAGTGTCCCCATCAGAAATGACCTGTGTCCTGCCCCAGTATTTCAGAGGAAGACAAATAACCCTGAGCAGGGCTGAATTGCTTGAAGCTGGTGAGACATCTGCCCCATGGGACATCTGTAGCCCCCAGACCCTTCAGTGATAAATCCCTTTGAAGTATCCAGGCAAGTTTATTAAACACTTGCATCCTGCTGAGGCTGAGCTGTAACTGAAGCCAGGAGAGTTTCCAGGGGAGTATGTCTTTTCATCTCCTTGGCCTCTGTCATGTATGGTACTGGGTTAGCTGGGCCTGGCCCAGTGTAACCTCTGATGTGTTGCTGGAGGCTGTTTGTCTGCCAGAGATGCTCCGTGTTCTAGTGACCACCACTGTGAGTGTCCCTGGCTTGTGCCATGGTTTCAAAAATCGTATCTGGGCCAAGCAGGGCCTGCAGTATCCCAGTTTCCCAGGGAGGAACTGCTTAATTGTTTAATCCCCTCTTTTCTCCCCAATGGCAGCTGGAGGGCTTGGAGAGGAACGAGACTGAGCTCAACACAATTGAAGCCAAGAAGTTGGCCCACCGGCTCCGGGCTGTGACAGACCACATGGATCACTACTTTGGCAATGATGTGCACATCACTTTCCGCCTGCTATCCCGCCTCATGGCCTTTGAGAGCCGGCAGCGTGGCTTTGGCCTGACAGCCACACAGGATGCCCACTTCAATGAGGCGAGTCCTTCCCCCAGATCAGGGTGTCTTCGTGTCTTCTGATGCTGCTTCTCTTTATCAGCCACCCTGAGCCTGGGTCTCTGAGGGGATCGGGGCTGTTGTGAGACCAAGTCAGGAACACTAGGCTCCCCAGTGCCACAGACATTGACCCACAGGAGCAAAGCCTGTGAAGGCCACGTGTGTGGTCAGGGCTGGAGCTCAGGGTGGATGAGGAGAGGCAAAGAGCTGGGTTTGCTCAGCCTGGGAAAGGGAAGGCAAAGGGAAGTCTTATTGCTGCCTGCAAGTCCCTCATGGCAGGGGTGCAGGGAAGATGTCTCTGCAGGGCAGTGGCTGATGAGCATTGAGGGTGGGGGCCCATCATAGTGGAAAATGCCCCCCTTCCTCAAGCCTTCGTGCAGCAACCAGGCAGAGAGCACGTTGCTGCAGCCTGGGAGTGGTCCGGATGGGGCCCAAAGGCAGTGCTTTCCTCATTCCCTGCCCCCATTTCTCTCCCATGCAGAACCTGCTGCGCGCAGGCAGCTCTGTGCTGGCACCCGAGAACCGGGAGCACTGGGCCATGCTGCCACACAGTGAGCATGGCAGCGCCAGCCTCATGGAGCAGCTGCGGGACTACTCGGGCACGCTGGCCAGCAACATGAAACTCACCTACCTCAATCCCGTTGGCGTCGTCACCCCCAACATCAGTGAGTAGGAGCTGGCTGGTGGTGGGGCCTGGCTGCGGTGGTGCAGAACCACTCCTCCATCACACCCTGTCCCCTTCTCCTCATCTCACTTCACCTCAGCGAGGGTGCCGATAACCTTGGTGGCTCTCTCAAACGTGGGGAGGTGTTTGTGAGAGACGTCTTGATCCCATCCCTACCTGGAGTAGATGACGCACCACCGAGAGCCAGCAGAGTCAGGAGTGTGCTGCCCACTCCCAGTTACCTCCCAGTCTCTAGTGAAAAAGCTGCTGGCCTCAGCAGCAGATGTAGCCTGCCTTATGGCACAGCAAGGATCTGGGCTGGGAAGGAGCACTGTGGGTGCTGGGATCTCATGTCATGCCCAAACACAGAACATATCCACAACCCAGCCTGTGGCTTGTATGGTTCATTTGCCAGTGACTTCAAACGTGGGGTGCCCTAGAGCATGGTTGCTGTCCCAGTGGCCATCCTAGAGCTGACTTTCACTCCCTTGTTCCTCTACAGTGCTGAGCATCGACCGCATGGAGAACCGCTCCCATATCCGCCGGCGCTACCCTCGCTACCACAGCAGTCTCTTCCGGGGCCAGCCTGTCTGGGACCCCCACACTCATGTTGTGCTGCCGCTGTCAGTGCTGAGCCCCCCGAAAGCTGAAGGTGAGCATGTGAACATCACTTGGGGAACAGCGCAGGTGGGTGTGGAAAGGAAGATGTGTCCCTGCTGAGTAAGAGGTCAACAAGTCACCCTTGAGAGGTCAGAGCTTCTGACTTCACCACATCTCAAAGGTTCCTGGTGGGCTCACAAGCTGCCTTCAGAGCAGCATGTGTGTGTTCTCACCATCCCCTTGTGTGTCTCAGCTGTCCCCACGGTGGTGCCCACACTGGCTGGGAGCGAAGGGAACTACACTGTGGAGAACTCCTCCCCAAGGCAGGCGCTGCCAGAGCCTGAGCCCGCTCTCACTGTGATCATCCTCATCATGTACCGCACCCTGGGGGGGCTGCTGCCTGCACGCTACCAGGTGGATCGCCGAAGTGTCAGGTACGTCCTCCTCCCCGTTGCCCTCCAGGAGCACCAGTGGAGAGAGGCTGACTGGACTCTGCTCTGCCCCTTCCGGCAGTTGCTGAGCCTGTCTGCAATGGCTAGGGTTTGTTTCCCAGCCAGATGGTCCTGTAGTGCTTTGCCTGTTCCCCACCTTGACATTGCTCTGCCCCATGTTTCCTGACCCCATGGTGCGGGCTGGGCAGAGCTGTTCCTTCTGAGACGTCAGTGCAGGACGTCTGGGAAGTCACCAGAGGGCTGCAGCTGCCAGGCATGGTGATGGTAGAGCTCTGTTGCTCCTTGCAGGCTCCCAAAGAATCCCGTGATGAACTCCCCCATCGTGAGCGTGTCTGTGTTCAGCAATCATACCTTCCTGCGGGGGCCCCTGGACACTCCTCTTGTGCTGGAATTTCACCTGCTGGAGACAGCCAACAGGAGCAAACCTCTTTGCGTCCAGTGGAACCACTCCAACCCGTGAGTCAAGCACAGCTGGGCCACTCACTTTGAGCTGCTTTCGCCAGGCACCTCCTCATTCCCAGAGTCTCCCTGGCCATGACAAACTGTGTGCCTGGGCAGCACTGGGACATGGGGGTTCCTGCCCTCTCCCAGGGGGTTTGTTCCTGCTGGGAGGGCACAGCAGGGTCTCAGCAGGGCTCTAGCTCTAGTGCTTCAGCTGTAGGAGTGCAGTTGTATCTGCTGGTAGAAAAGCCTTGCCAATCACCCCTCTTCGCGGTTCCTTCTCCACACACCACACTCATCTGTGTTCTGTGCTATGTGCACTCTGCTTTTTGGTGACTGCAGGACCAACCCCTCTGGCTTCTGGACAGCCAGGGACTGTGAGCTCGTGTACCGAAACACCACACACGTGCACTGCCAGTGCTCCCAGTTTGGCACCTTTGGGGTTCTGATGGACAGCTCACACCGAGAGGTAACCTCAGCCTGCGGGGCTGTGGGCGGTGGTGGGGTCTGTTAGCCACTGGGTCCCAGAATAAGCAGGCACAGACAGAAAATTCCCTGTGGGACACAAGTAGAGTTGGAGAGTTCAGCAGGCTTCCCACGTCTCTCCTAATACCACCATTTGCTTTTGGTTCTCTGCTGCTGCAGCAACTGGAAGGTGACCTGGAGACATTGGCAATTGTCACCTATTCCTTGGTGTCTCTCTCCTTGGTGGCTCTGCTGCTGACCTTTTCATTCCTGACCTGCCTCAAAGGCCTCAAGTCCAACACACGTAGCATCCACTCCAACATATCAGTCACCCTCTTCTTCTCTGAGCTGCTCTTTCTCCTGGGCATCAACCACACCGAGAACCAGGTCTGTGGCCTTGAACAAGCACGCCCGTGGGGGTGGGGGTGAGGCATGGATGATGCAGCTAGCGTTGGCACAGTGGGACCATCTCTGAGTGGCTTTTGTCTCCCCAGTTTCTTTGCACTGTGATTGCCATCCTCCTCCATTGCTGCTTCCTCTCCACCTTCGCCTGGCTCTTTGTCCAGGGCCTCCACATCTACCGCATGCAGACCGAAGCCCGCAATGTCAACTTCGGGGCCATGCGTTTCTACTATGCCATCGGCTGGGGAGTGCCTGCCATCATCACTGGTAAGAGCTGCTTGTCCTACAGCCATGCCAAAGGCGCTGAGTCTCAGCAGCCTCCTGATCCCCTGGCTCACTTACCCAGTGGGGAGAGCTGAGGGTAGGCTTGCCACGGTGAGCAGTGCTGTGGTGGCCAGCTGGGGACCACGTATCAAGGGCTGTCATCTTGCCTCATGGGGAGAAGTAATTCCTCAGCACATCTCCCCGTGGCTTGTTCGATGGGCACGGGGCTGCTGCTGTCCCAGGACTTGTGGTTAAGGTCTCCTGGTTTCCCAAGCCTGTATGCTTGGGTGATCTGTTGCTGGCAGTGATTGACTGCTGGGCTGAGCTGTGTCAGGGATGCCTGGAGAAAAGGAAATAAAGGCCCTGATGCTGGGGCTCACAGTTCTGGTTCTTCCCCCCCGTGGCAGGGAAGCCTGTGCACAGGGCAAGGAGCAGCGAGAGAGCCCTTTCACGCCCTTCGGTGCAGGGATGGGATCAACATGGCTTGGGCAAGTCCAAGGCTGCTGGGTCTGGACCTGACCTCTCTCTTCCTCCTGCAGGACTGGCCGTTGGCCTGGATCCTGACGGCTATGGGAACCCCGACTTCTGCTGGATTTCCATTCATGATAAGCTGGTCTGGAGCTTTGCAGGCCCCATTACTGTCGTCATTGTGGTAAAACCCTGACCTGTTTCACCCACAGCCTTCTCCTGCCTCCCTTCTCTGCACCATGGGCACTTGCCCCTTCCTCGGCTGCCCACTGCCTGCCCCCTTTTCTGTATTCTTCCTCAGTTAGAGGCCCTCTCTCTGTCCTTCCTCGCTCCAGCTGAACTTGGGGGAGGCTGTGGCTTGAGCATGAAGGGGAAAGAAGGGGATGTTCACATGGGCCTGGCAGGCCTGGAGTCTGCCCATGCTCTGTGCTGGGGATGTCGGGTCAGAGCCAGCCCTTGGCACAGCTTCTAATCAGTGCCAACACTTTCAGATGAATGGGGTCATGTTCCTGCTTGTGGCCAAGATGTCCTGTTCCCCAGGCCAAAAGGAGACAAAGAAGAAATCGGTTCTGTGAGTATTAGAGGCCAAACTCCCAGCAGAGCTCCTGTGGTTCATGGTTTTTAGCATTTTCAGTGATCATCCTCCCTCTTCCACCATCACAGAGTAGTCCCTCTGTGCATCAGTGTCAGCCTTGCAGCCGCTCTCCTCTCCCACACCTGCTGGCCATGTTAACCCTTCCTAAACTTTTTCCTTTCCTCTTGTTCCTACGACCCCATCTCCACACTGTCCTGCCAGCCTGACCCCCTTCACCGCCTGACCTCACAGCCACCCCTTGTGTCTGCTTGGATTCAACACTCTGCCCTTGTCAACTCTCAGCACCTGCTTTTTATTCTCCTACAAGCTTGTTCTGAGAGCTTTCCCTGCTCCCTCCTGGGCCAGCCCTGGAGCTTGGCTCAGCTGTCTGCGGCTCCAAATGACCTGTGTCGTTTGGGGCCCTGTGTTTGCCATGTGTGATCCAGAAGGGAAGGCCTGGGAGTCGGGAGGAGCCGAACTGGTGTGCAGAGATGAGCCTGCAGCGCTGGGCACAGCAGGGAGGGCTGGGCAGGAGCACGCTTTCCCCTCTGGATCTCTGTCTGTGAGCACTAGACTGTAGATTAACAACACGCACTAACCTCTCGGTGTGTGTCTGTGTGCCTGTCTGTCTGTCTCTCTCTCTCCAGCATGACGTTACGGAGCTCCTTTGTTCTGCTTCTAGTTATTAGCACTACCTGGCTTTTTGGCCTCTTGGCTGTCAACAACAGTGTCCTGGCTTTCCACTACCTCTACACTGTCCTCTGCAGCCTCCAGGTAACTGCCCGGCCTCTGCCAGGGGAGGGCACGGGTCAGCCCAGGAGAGCGTCCCTGCGGTCCCCACGGCCATCTGTGGAGAGTGGGCACCCCACGCTGAGCCCCTAGCATCCCACTGGGCTCCTTGTCCCTTCCGTTGTCACTGCTGGGGCAGCAAGTGGCTCCTGCCAGTCCTCGCTGCTGTGCCTGCAGTGAGCAGTGACATGGAGCAGGAGGTGGCTGCAAGGTGCTTGGTTCAGTGTTGTCATCCAAGGGGCAGTGAGGACCATCTTTGGAGGGAAGGGGTGTCCCTGCTCTCAGAGAGCAGAGCAAGATAGTGGCCTGCAACAGAGGTGTCGGACACCCCAAATGTGACCCACAGCAGCACTCCGCAGACTTCCTGCCACCTCTGCGGCTGGTGGTGTTTCAGGGGACCCTGCCAGCCACTCATTGGCCACTGCCAACCAGGGGGACGCCGCTCCCTTTCCTCCTACACCCATGAACACCATGGGGGTTAGCGCTGATCAGTGTTGAGAGGCTGTTTGGTAAGTCCCTGTCCTGGCAGCCACCAGGGCTGACACACTGGGCTCTGGAGGAGCCAGGGAGCGGCCAGGATCTGGTGCTGTGGGTGAGCAGGTTGTCCAGCAGCAAGGGGCTGTCTCATGGCATCTCTCCCTGCAGGGCCTGGCTGTGCTGGTCCTGTTCTGTGTGCTGAACGAGGAGGTGCAGGAAGCCTGGAAGTTGGCCTGTCTCGGAAAGAAGGGGCAGAATGAAGAGGCCACAAGGAGCACGCAGGTGGGCGAGAGCAGGAGCAGCCCAGGGGTCTGGGGACAGGCTCCCTGCCTGGGACAGGAGCTGACGGGGACATCAGGTGGGGGGATGGCAGGTGCAGGTGGGAAGGCCATCCCCTGGGCTGCCGCGGCACCTCCTTAACAGGGCACGTGCCTCTCTCCCCGCCTCACCAGGGCCCCAACGCCTACAACAACACAGCGTTGTTTGAGGAGAGCGGGCTCATCCGCATCACCCTGGGGGCCTCCACCATCTCATCAGTGAGCAGCGTGCGCTCTGCCCGCACCCACTCCAGCCAGCGGGCTTACCTCAGGTAGGGAGCGGCACGAGGCTCTGGGGTGCTGGGAGCACCCGGGCAGAGCCAAGGGCTCCTACCACTGTGACCGTTTGGGCCTCCTAACTTTCAGAGACAACGTGATGGCCCGTCAGGGCTCGGCCCTGGATCACAGCCTGCTGGCTCATGCCGGCCCCACGGACATCGACGTGGCCATGTTCCACCGTGATGCTGGGGGAGGTAAGGCTCAGCCCGGTGCCTCAGTTTGAGGCTGACCGCTTGCATCCTGAATGAACTTTTGGCTTAAGGAAATCCTTCCCAGTGCAGGCTCTGGCTGTACGGTTACATCCTCCACCCCATGTTCGGCTGTGACTCCCAAACACGCTGTGGAGAGGCAGCAGCTGTGTTGTGTAGCACAGCCTCCTCCTGGACAGATAGCAAAGGGCATAGCCAGTCTCCAAGGAGCTAGAAATGGAGGAGGAAAGATGGGGGGATAGGCTGTCACAGGGTCCGTGGGGACACTGGGCTTCCCAGTACAGCACAGGCACTGACCCACTGGGGTGAGACTGGTGGGTGCCACCCTCCTGGCCAGGGCTGGGGCATGGGACAGGAGAGGAGAGGCTGAGGGAAGTGGGTTTGTCAGCCTGGAGGAAGAGGAAGCAAAGGGGATCTTACAGCTGTTTGCAACTGCCTTACAGGGAGGTGCAGCAAGAGGGAGCCAGGCTCCTCTCACAGGCACCTGGTGAAAGGGCAGGTGGATCAGGCACAGGCTGCTGCCAAGGGAAGGGCAGTGAGGGGTAAGGCAGGCTGTTGTCCTCACGAGGGCGGTCAGCCCTGGGGTGGTTCTGCCTTCCCGGAGGCAGTCAGAGCCTGGCTGGCCCAGCCCTGGGCAGGGGTCAGAGCAGAGACCTCTGGGTCCCTCCCTGCCTCCATTATTTGGTGATTTGGTCATTTAACTAGCAGAGGCTCACAGGCACGAGTCTGTCCTTCCCCATTTGGGCTGAAAATCCTCACCCACCTTTATTCCAAATGTCTCCCCAACATACACTGTGTCCCTACAGACCAGGACTCAGACTCGGACAGTGATCTGTCTCTGGATGAAGAGCGCAGCCTCTCCATCCCGTCGTCGGAGAGTGAGGAGAACGTGCGCCTGCGGGGCCGCTTCCAGCGCCAGTTCAAGCGGGCAGCACACAGCGAACGCCTCCTCACTAACCCTGCCAACACCACTCCCAAAGGCAAGTCCCAGGGGCTCTGGCAGGGGAAAGGGTGAGCTCAGGTCCCTGGGGACCAGACTGTGTCTTGTGATGGCTTCAATTGCTGCTCACAGAAATACTTTCTCCCTCTTCCCCGGGGCTTGTTTTGCCGTGTCCTTCAACAGACGTGGATGGTAACGACCTCATGTCATATTGGCCGGCTCTGGGCGAGTGCGAGGTTCACCCCTGCTCCCTGCAGAAGTGGGGCTCTGAGCGGAAGCTGGGATTTGACATCAACAAGGATGCGGCCAACAATAATCAGCCAGACCTGGCCTTGACCAGTGGGGATGAGAACTCTCTCACCCAGACCCAACGGCAAAGAAAAGGTAACGGCCTGGAGCAAGCAGGCAAGGGTGGCCTGGCCTGTCTCAGATTGGCGTGGCCCTGAAGGCTCGGCATCGGATCCATCTTGTAGTGTCCTTGGGAATGTATGGCTTATCGCCCCCAGCTTTTATGCTCTTTTCACTGTTATGCAAAGATTTGACTTCTCTTTCTGTCCGGTGCAGGGATTTTGAAGAACCGCCTTCAGTACCCTCCGACTCTCCAAGGTTTGCCATCTGTCGGCAGGATGACCAACGAGCTGACATGGTACAAGACCTCCACGCTGGGTCACAGGGCTGTCCCCGCTGCCTCCTATGGCAGGATCTACTCTGGGGCGGGCAGTCTGTCTCAGCCAGCTAGCCGGTACTCATCACGGGAGCAGCTTGACATGCTGATGAGGAGACAGATGTCCCGGGAGCAGCTGAGCAGACACAACTCAGGAGAGTGCTTGGAAGCCATGCCCAGCCAGCATGGGTCTAGGGAGGAGCTGGACGCTATCCCCAGCAGGCATGGGTCTACTGAACACCTGGAAAGTATCCCAAGCAGACATGGGTCGAGGGAAAACTTGGATCTACTGGCTGCTAAGCCCAGTCAGAGAGATCATGGGAGCACACTGCCCCGGAGGCAGGGCTCCAGAGACCACCTTGACACTTTACCCTGCAGATTTGGGTCAAGAGAGCAGCTAGACTGTGGGCCAGTAAGAGAGGTCTCTAGAGAGTGGCTAAATACATTGTCAAGTAGGCAAGTGTCCAGAGACCGAATAGACACGTTGCCAAGTCGAGATACTTCTCGAGAACAATTGGATTTGCTTTCTAGAAGACAGCCTTCAAGGGACCAGCTAGCATCGGCTAGACAAACTTCAAGGGAGCAGCTGGACTTTCTCTCCAGAAGATCTAATTCCAGAGAGCCTCTGGACACAGTGCCTAGCAGGCACCCCTCACAGGACAGCCTGGGGAGTCTCAGTAGGAGGCAGCTGTCTAGGGAAAGCCTAGAGCCATTGTCAAGGAGACAGCCTTCTAGAGAGAACCTGGAGGCTGTTCCCAGCCGGCATCCTTCCACTGAACAGTTAGATATCCTTTCTTCCATCCTTGCTTCTTTTAACTCCTCCGTCCTGTCCTCGGTGCAATCTTCCAGCACGCCTTCAGGCCCCCAAACCACCACCACCCCCTCTGCCGTGCAGACCTCCTCAACGCCCTCCGCAATGTGCCCCTCGACGCCTCGTTCCGCCACCTCCCACAGCATTTCAGAGCTGTCGCCAGACTCAGAGTAAGTGTGTCCCTTCCTCAGCCAGGCCTTGTTCAGCTGGTCTTGTGCATTGTCTGCCTGTCTGGCTTCTTCCTGAAGGGGGTTTGGTTTGGGGGGAGAGGGCTGTGTAAGGGTGAGCCCCTGGGGTGAGTGGCAGGTGTCTCCTGGTCCTGAAAACTGACCGGGCAGGGAGAACCCTCAGGTGCGAGAGCTCCAGGCTCTTGCAGTGCAGCACGAGCGGAAACATCAGTGTATCTGAGTCTGCTCACTCTGCCAGAAGTGATGGCCCTCACTTGTGGCCTGTGGGGACTCAGGGAAGATACGTTGTGCAGCCAGGCTGACCTCATGGCTGGTCCCCTTGCTCAGTGCCAGCTGTAAGTCACAGTGAGCGGATGTGTGCAAGGGCCAGGCTGGCCAGAGAGGAGGAGGGGGCCCAAGTCCTACAGAAGCCCTGCCTGCCCCAGCCACATTTCTCCCCAGGGACCCTGTCCCGATATGTCATTTCTTCCCCTCCAGCTCTGCTCCCTGGTGGTACTACTCCCGTCCCATCCCTCTTTCCCTCTTTCCCTTTTCCCTGAACTCAGGGACTTGGAGACAGTTGTTCCTTCTCTGACACAGGAGTGTGTTTCTGCCCTGTCCCTATCTGGCATAGCTGAGAGAGGCAGCTGGAGCCCAGGAGAGATGCCACAGCTTAACACTGGTTTTTTTTTTTTTTCCTTCCTGAAGAATAATGAGAAATGAGGGCCATTCCTGAGGGGCCGAAGCTGTCCACAAGAGAGACAGAAGAAGCAGGGCCCTTCGCCTAGCCAGGCTCTGCCAGCTGAGGTTTGGTGTCCCCAGGGGGCAGGGGCCAGAACTGATGGTGGTCAGAGGCCCAAAACCGAGCCTGCCTTCCCCTGCCCTCCGGGCTGAGGGGCCAGCAGCCTGCACCACCCACCGCGGGGAGCCTCCGGGCTCTCAGCTGCCGCTGTGCTCCCATCGCCTGCCCCATGTGACAGGTATGGCAGGAGCCTGCTCGGGCAAGGGTGGCTTCTCCAACCCCCAGGGCCGAGCTCTTCCTCTGTGACCTGTTTGTATGCAGGGGGTGTGTGTGTGCGCGCGGAGGGTGGGCAGGGGCAGGGGGACAGAAACAGACCCCAGGGCGTGAGGGCAGGGGAGGGTTTTCTACCTTTTTGTATCTTTGTAATCAGAGAGAAGAGAAATTTCTATGGTTATTTTTACGGATGGTCTGTTCCCAGGACCTGGAGCGTTTGTCTCACCAACAGCCCTTTGCCGGCTTCCCTGGGGATACCAGGAACCGTGATCCCAGCGGGCTGGAGAGACAGTGCCAGGCAGCCCTCATGGCTTTGCCAGCACTGCTCCTTCCTATCCCCACTGCAGGGCAGCTGGCCCCGCTGCCCCTGTCACCCTCCCACCGTGCAGCTCCACACGTGTCTCTGCCGTCCTCCTGCCTGGCGTCCCTTAGCCCCCTGCAGCCATGCTGGCCCTGCAGCCAGGCCCCCCTCTGCCCTCCCATGGGACCCCCCTTGGGGCTGCCCCCCGTCCGTGAGCCGGGGCTGTGCACCAGCGAGAGCACAAGCGAGTGGGGCAGCAAATTCGGCACTAGGGACCCACTGGGGGAGGAAACAAGGTTTGCCGTTCAGTCCCATCCTGTACCAGGATGGTCCCTCTCCTATAAGCGCTGGTTTCCTCTGCTCAGCAAATGAGCACTACATTTTTGCCCATTGTATGTTGTGCTCTTTAACCTGCATGTTATAGAGCAAACCTTTGTTGTTTTGTGGGTCCATGCAAGGAGCTGGATGACCCTAGCCCTGCTCAGCAGCAGGCTAGGCTGTTCCCAGAGCTAGCGCTTGCCGTGTGGAGGATTAGCATCCACAGGAACATGACATGGCCCTAGTCCTCGTGGTCCAGCATTGCCCACAAAAGTTTTATCTAGCTCGTTCCCTGCAGGCTCTGCGTACATTCACACATGTCCCTGTGCTCTCTGGCTGGCAGAGGACCCCGGCTCAGAGTGGCCTGGAGTTTGGGAGATGGATATAAACAGCACTTTGCCCTCTCTGGAAATTCAGGCTGCCCTGACAGTTTCTCTGCTTGGCTGGGGGCCTGGCTTGGGGCTCCCAGTGGCTCTGCCGCGAGGTGACACTCCTCTGTGCCTACCCCAGCCTTGGGCCAGGGGCAGCCGGCTTGGGGGGCCGGCACACTCCCTTTCACCTGCCAAGCGTGCTGCCTCTGCTTGGCTGCCCCTGTGGTGCTCTCGGGGCTGCCTGACAGCATGCTCCTTACTGCCTTACTACCACACCGCTGTAGCTTCTTACTGCAGCCCAGCCTGACATGTTTACAAGAGAGGACTTGTGCCGCTGTCCTCCGGGCCTCCGGGGAGGCCGAGGCCTCTTGGCTCTGTCCCTGAGTCAGCAGGGAGGATGTGAAGGGGACAGAGGGGCTGGGTGATGGGAGTGCCATGGTTCAGGTGGGGGCTGCCTGCCCCCAGCACAGCCCCGATGAGGCAGGCTTGCTGCCACCCTTCTCCCAGGGATGGGGAGGAAAGGGCCTGCTGACATGTTTACATGCAATTTTGGACGAGCGTGCAGAGGGAAAGCGTGCTGGCCCCGCGTGTCAGGAACAGCTGGGCCCCTCCGTGCTGCCCGCCTTCACAAACAAACTCGTTTACATGTTTCTCTCCAGCTGCGCAGCACCGGAGCCCTGGGCTGTGCCTCAGCCAGTGCCATGTTACCCCCTCGGCACCTGGTGCGTCCCCATGTCCTGTCCGTGCTGTGCCGTAGGGCCCACTTTTCTGCCAGGGTGGGCACGAGTGGGTGCTTTATGTTGGTGCCAAACGGAGAGCAAGTGACAAGTGCCAAAAAAGAAGAGAACAGCGGAGCCAGGGGCTGTCCCTGCAGAGCTGGGCTGGTCAAGAAGCAGGAGTCAGTCTGTGGCTCGGTCCCTGATTGTAGTGCTGTGGCCTGGGCTCTGGGGAGCATCCTCCTTGGATTTGGGTTTGGGTTTGTTTCTTTGGGGGGTTTGGTTGGGGTTTTTTTTTTTTCCCCTCTCTCCATCTCCCGGTTCTGTGGGCAGGGAGCAGGGAGATGCCCATGCCTCCCCACCCGGCTGTGTAAAAGTGTATCATGGAAGCGCCAGATTTGGAAATAAAAGTCTATAAAATGGTACTGGCTCCTCTGCCATCTCTCCCCATGCTCGGGATCCATGACTGGGGCTGCAGGATGCTGGGATGGGGCTTGGGCAGGAGCTCACAGCCAGCTCCTGGCCTGAAGGGGAGTCGCTGTGACCTGGGGCAAGGTGACCAGGTGACAGGGACTTCAGGTGCTGCCAGTTGCTTGAACTTGACTATGTCCAGGCCAGTTCACCTAGAGATAGGGTCAGCTGCGGTGGCTGTGGTTAGCTGTGGGGACCATGCCTGGCAGCAGCCGGCAACCCTGGCCAGCAGCCTGGGCGAGGCCAAGGGCAGAACATCCACTGTCTGAAGGCAACATGACCTCAGCGGGGCCGATCCAGGCTGCAAGGAAGGAGAGGCCGAGTGCGATTCCAGTGCCCTCCGTCCCTCCCTTTCTTACTGTTGGAGGGGAAAGAGCAGGTGAGCAAAGGGCAGTATTGATCCACGGCACCCTGAGCAAGGGTCGCTATCGATGAGTGCGGAGCCTTGGTCCCTCACGGGCTTCCTCCTTAGTGCTGGCCTGAGCTTGACCCAGCCCAGGGCAGCCCCTGAGCACCAGGAAGCTGGGCTCACAGTGGCCCCCGGGGAGTCCCGTGTTGGTGGTGCCGGGAGCCACGGTCCTGTCCTGCAGCCCTTTCTGAGGCTGGCCTGGGGGTGAGGGTCCGGGGAGGGCTGCTGAGGGGCTGGGGTGGCTGAGGGGGAGCCACGGGCAGAGCAGCTGGCCCAGGCTGCGAGCGGGGGGTTGGAGGCTGGGGCACAGGAAGCAGCAGCGCAGGGTGGGGGCCGGGACCAGTGATAAGGAGGCAGTAAATAGCACTCACGTTATCAGTTGCCACCAAGCAGGAGCCCTGTGACGGCCTCCGCTTCAGTGCCAGGTGAGTGGATAAACAATGGGGAAGCACGTGCATGTGGGTGCATGTGCCAGCACTGGCGTGCCGCTACCTGGCCACGGGTGGGTCTGATGGGCATGGAGGTGGGACAGCGTGGGGCCGGGGATGCAGCAGAGGTTGAGGGGAGCAGGCTCAGCCCTGCTGCTGGAAGGCAGACAAGGAGTCTGCATTTGGCTACTGTGGGACCCAGGTCGTGGGGAGAGCCAGCGTGGCCACAGGCTGCCCCTCACCCAGCCAGCCGGGATGGGAATGAGTCTCTCCATCCCTGAGAGCATGGTCCTGGGTGTCGCCACTCGTGCCATACACCAGCCCCATCCCACCACACAGGGTACCCAGGACTTCCCGGCGCCTGCCCTGCCCTGCCGTGCCTTGCCTTGCCCACTGGCTTTGCCCTGCACCCTGGGACCAGTGAGCCCAGCCCACGGGTGCCTGCATTTCCACTGCTGTGTCCCTGTAGGCTTGGGGCAAGCGTGACTCAGAAATGCTCTGAAACCAGTGGTGGTACCAAGTCATGGTGGAGCCCAGGAAGGCGTGATAGGTTCAGCACGGCTCTGGTGCCTGCTGGGACCTTTGGAACAAGATAACGGCTGGGTCTGTGCGCTGGGGTAGAGTGGGACAGTCCACACGGCACAGCACACCTGTTTCCAGCAGGTAAGCAGGGATCGGAGCCCATGGAAAATACCCCGGATGCCACAGCTGAAGGTTGCAGTAACCCACCTTGCCCTGGGCACAGCTCCTTCTCCAGGATGTGGGGCAGTGGGGGGACACCTGTGGGAGCCCTGGGCACGCAGGAGGGTGATGGCGGGACCCCGAGAGGTGCCCTGGGGAGGTGAGCACTGGCAGCCCCTGGCAGGAGGTTGGCACCAGGATGTGTCCAGCAGCAAGAAGACCCCTGCCCTACGCCTGGCATGGGCACTGGGGCACGGTGGCACCCCAGGCACAGCTGTGGGCCAGTGGCTGAGGCTGGCCAGGACAGTCCCCAGGATGGGATGGTCCTAGGGACAGCAGTGACAGCCCTGGGCCTGCCACAGCTGGGGCACCCAGCACAACAGAGTACTGGGGGAGCGTGGCGGGTGCCACACAGCAGTGAGGCTGGGAAGCAGGCAGCTCCTCGGGACGGCAGGAGGCAGGGACCGATGTCTCAAAGATCATGGGCAGATATTAATAAGAGGGAGCAGAGCGTGCACCTGGCTGGCGGCACCCGACTGGCTTGGGCACAGCAGGTAGGAGGGCTGGGGGCAAGACGGGCACCCCACGAGCGGCTCATGGGTCTGGTCGCAAGTGGGTGAGCATCTCAGGACCGGCTGGGGCCGCCAGCTGGGTGAGCCTGGTGGCACCTCTCAGCTTGAGTCCTGAGCAAGATCAAGCTGCAGATCTATAAGGAGATGCCTTTGTCCCACCGTTCCAGCCCCACAAAGGGAGAGATCCCCATCCCAGCCCTGCTTCTCCCTGCCCGTGGGCTCAGCCCACTCTGCAGCACAGGGGACTGGAGAGGGCACTGGCAGAGAGATGGTGAGCCCGTGACGCTCGTCAGGATTTGACATTCCTGCTCCCCTCATGTGTAAAGGGACAAAGTCTGCAGACGGGGCTGTGGGGCGGCTGAGGCTTTGCTCGGTGGCTGTGCTAGCCCATTGCCCTGGCTGCGCTGCGGTATGTGCAGGAGAAGGGTGGTTGGTACCAAGGGGGGTTCTACATGGGCAGGCGGAGGGGGAGCCCCCCGGGGTCAGCCTCCACCCATGTACCTGGTGGGGCAGATGGGGCTGGTGTGGGGCAGGAGCAGGCAGTGCTAATTGCCAAGGCCTCGGCTCCCTCCCTGCCCACACACCGGCCACCTACAGTGCGAGCTGCTGCCACTGCTTCAGGATTCCCAAAACTTGGCTCAGCCCTGCCCTTGGGGCCAATCCTGCACTCCTGGCTGGGATGGGATGGCTCCACAGGTCAAGAGGGGCTGCAGGGTGGGTAGGGTGCTGGGTGCCCCCAGCCGTGGGCATGCGCCTGAGCTATCCCTTATCTCTCTGCAGAGGGCTGGCACGTGGGAGGGCCAGGTGGCCATGGCGGCGGAGATGGCACTGAGCTACCGGGCACCTCGCGAGGTGCTGAGCGAGGCCGACCTGGAGGAGGTGGCACAGCGGAAACTTCCCACCAAGCCCTCGCTGCGCAGCTATCTCCGCAAGATCAGGTAGGACCATGTCGGCTGGAGGGGTGCGCCTGGATCCCACCGGGCACCATGTGCCCCAGCCCCACTGCCATGGGGAGCCTGGCTCTGGCTGTCCCAGACCTTGCGGCAGACACGGTTGGTTCCCCCAGTCCCAAACACCCGTGTCCCCACTCTGTCCTCCTGCCTGGATGGATACCTGGCTCCAGTGGATGGAGCTGGGAGTCCCACAGGACCCACTGCTTCCCATGGGGCCCCATCCACCCCTGCTGATGTCCCCAAGCCCCCGCACTTGTGTTCAGCCCAGCTCCCGCTCCTTCCCCACCAGATGCTCGGCCTCCACTGCCAAGTCCCTGCTCTTCCAATTCCTGCCCTTCCTGCGCTGGCTGCCCCGCTACCCAGTCAAGGAGTGGCTCCTGGGGGACATCACCTCAGGCTTCAGCGTGGGCATCATGCACCTGCCCCAGGGTAAGCGATGTCATGCCCAGGCTGTCAGTTGCTCCCCACAGGCAAGGGAGCCGGGGCTCGGCCATCTGTGACGTTTCTCCCTGCTCCCCCTTGTCCAGGTCTCGCCTACGCACTGCTGGCTGGGCTGCCGCCCGTCACCGGTCTCTATTCCTCCTTTTACCCCGTCTTCCTCTACTTCTTCTTCGGGACGTCCAGGCACAACTCCGTGGGTGAGCTGAGGGACCATGTGCTCCTAAGGGGATGGTGGGGAGGGAGTGAGGATGAAGGGGGCAAGCCTTCATCCACGGCACAGCATTGCCACATCAACCATTGGGGGGGACCTTTCTTGCCTTTAATTTGCCCCACCAAGAAGGTGGTTGGCCATACTAAAGCGAAAAAACAGTGGGTGCACTTTGAGCCCGGCCTAGAGGGGACAGGTACCTGTGGACCTCAGAGAGGCCCTGGTGCTGACCTTGGGCTCCCTGCCCACACCCTGCCTGTCCCCAGGCCCCTTTGCTGTCATCTCTGTCATGATCGGGAGTGTGACAGAGTCCCTGGTGCCCAGTGAGAACTTCCTGGAGTTCGTCAATGGCACCAATGTCACGATGGTCAATGAGGAACGGCGTGATGCCGCCAGGGTGGAGCTGGTGGCCACCATCACTGTCCTGACAGGCATCTTCCAGGTAAGGGGGCCCCAGCCCAGCCTGGCAGGGAGCAGGGGGCCATGGTGCCCCATGGCTGTGAGCACCGGCGCACTCTCCCTGCTACCTCTCCCTCCAGGTGGCCCTGGGGCTCCTGCAGTTCGGCTTTGTGGTGACCTACCTCTCGGACCCACTGGTGCGTGGCTACACCACCGCTGCCTCTGTGCATGTCCTCGTCTCCCAGCTCAAGAATGTCTTTGGGGTCTCCCTGGGTGAGCACTCGGGGCCACTCTCAATGTTCATGGTGAGTGGGAATTTGCTGCTGCCCTGGGACCCCTGGGCACTCACCTGTGGGGCACACAGAGGCCCCCAAAAACCTGCCGGGGAGGCGTCTGCTTTCCTGAGCCCATTCCCTCCTCCTGTGTCCTCTAGACCTTCATTGAGATCTGCCAGAAGCTGCCAGAGACCAATGTGGGCACCCTGGTGACGGCCATCATTGCCATGGTGGCCATCTTCATCGTGAAAGAGCTCAACCACAAGTTCGCTGCCAAGCTGCCCATGCCCATCCCCATCGAGCTTATCACGGTACCCAGAGCTGCCCCAGTTCCCTGTGGGGACGCAGCCATGGGTGACCCTATCCCCTCCAGGGTGGGGAGGGGTGGGATGGGGTGCCTTGGCGAGTGAGGTCCAGGGCATGCGTCTCCTCCTCCTCCACCATGGTCCCTGTGCAGGAAGGCTCTGCCTCACTTCAGCCATCCTCCCCCAGATCATCATCTCCACTGGCATCTCCTACGGCGTCAACCTGAACGCCAAGTTTGGCATCTCCGTGGTGGGCAACATCCCCAGTGGGTGAGCAGGGCTGGGCAGTGAGGGTGGCTGCACCAGGGCACCACGCTGCCCACGGGACCCTCCTTTTGAGCCCCATCTCCCTGTCTTGGCTGCAGGTTGAAGCCGCCCGTGGTCCCTAACTTCAGCTACTTTGGGCAGGTGGTGGGCAATGCCTTCGCCATTGCTGTGGTGGGCTATGCCATCTGCATCTCCCTGGGCAAGATTTTTGCCCTGAAGCATGGCTACAAAGTGGACAGCAACCAGGTGATGCTCTGATGTGCAGGGCCCCTTCCCTGGGTGAAAACCAAGCTTGTTCTTCTTGCAGCTGGGGGAAGGCATGGTGCTCCCCCAACACTGCTCTGTCCCTGCAGGAGCTGATCGCACTGGGCTTCTGCAACTTCCTCGGGGGCTTCTTCCAGTGTTTTGCCATCAGCTGCTCCATGTCGCGGAGCCTGGTGCAGGAGAGCACAGGGGGCAACAGCCAGGTGGGTCTGGGCAGCGTTGCCTCCCTCCATGGGGCTGGACTGGGGGCAAGGAGCACAGCGAATGGTGGGGGGCTCACCTCTCACCGCCTGCTCTTCTTCCCCTCAGGTAGCTGGTGTCATTGCATCCCTGGTCATCCTGGTGACCATCGTGAAGATCGGAGAGCTCTTCCACGACCTGCCCAAGGTACATCTGGTCCCACAGACTCTGCACCACGTTCCACCCCTGTGCCCGTCCCATGGCAAAGTGGTGTGTCAGGGGAACAGCCAAGGCCACCCGCCCCAGACCTGCCCTCAGCATCCTCATAGTTGCAGGGACTTCTCTCCTAGGCCATCTTGGCTGCCATCATCATCATCAACCTCAAGGGCATGTTCAAGCAGTTCAAAGACCTCCGCACGCTCTGGAAGTCCAACCGGGTGGACCTGGTAAGGTGCTGACTGGCCCCAGGGCTTTGCTCTTGTTCCTGGAGAGGATTTCTCCACCCTCCCTGAGGTTTGCAGGTGCTGGCAGGGGTGCCGTGCCACAGCTGACTGTGTCCCCCCTCCAGATGGTCTGGATTGTGACGTTTGTGGCCACCCTCTTGCTGAACTTGGACATCGGCCTGGGGGTCTCGGTGGCCTTCGGGCTGCTCACCATCATCTTCCGCACCCAGCTGTGAGTACCCCAGGGCTGGGGCTGGTGCCACATCCTGAGGGCAGGAGAAGCCTGTGGTGACCTCAGCCCCTTGCTCTGCTCCCCACAGCCCCCACTACTCCATCCTGGGGCGCATCTCCGACACCGATATCTACAGGGATGTGGCTGAATACCAGATGGTAACACCACCAGGGGATGGGAGAAGAGCCGCCTGCAATGCAGGGGGGAAGTTCAAAGCAGCCCAGGGGCTGTTCGCTGAGGAAAGGAGTGGGGGGCATTTAGGGGGAAGGAGGGGAGGGGAGCAGGGAGCTCCATCTCTAGGGTAGCACTCTCCCCATCTGCACCCAGGCACAGGAGGTCCCCGGGGTGAAGATCTTCCGCTCCTCCTCCACCCTCTATTTTGCCAACGTGGAGCTTTACGCTGAGGCCCTGAAGAAGAAGGTAGGAGAGCCGCCAGCCCCCCCGCTGCTTGCCATGTCGCCCACTTGCCAGCACCAGGGTGGCAGCAGGGTGTGCGGGGACGCAGGGCTGCATTGCTTTGCAGAGTGGCATCAACGTGGACCGCCTGATTGAGAAGAAGAAGAAGGCCCTCAAGAAGCTGAAGAAACAGCAGAAGAAAGCGGAGAAGGAGAAGGCAAAGAGGGAAAAGGTGATTCCCTGCCACAGGGGACCCCTCCGGTGCCACCCTGCACCGCCTCCCTGCCTGGCTCTGGCCTTCCTGCCTGTGCATTCACTGGGCTCAGTGGCCCGTGGGGTCCCCTGTTCAGCCAGAGGCCACTGGGTGCGAGAAGGCACTGGGGCAGAGCCCGGCCATGGCGTCACACCCAAAGTTGGTGGGGAAAGCCAGGCCGTTAATGATTAGGTGGTGGAACCAGTGAGTCATTAGCCATTTGTCAAGTTAATCAGAATTAAGAGCAAGAGCAAAGGCTGACCTGGTGCCAGCTAATGAGCCCAGCTCTGGAGAGGGTCCCTGGGGAGAGGGGCAGGTCCCAGGCACATAGCGAAAGAGCCCAAAAGTGGGTGGAGGTGCAAGCGAGGCACCCACTCCCGGGGCCACCCACTGCCCATGCCCTAATGCAGCCAAAGAGCCTCGCCAGGCCCCACTGCACTATAGGGCAGGGCAAGCCCGGGGGGGCTGCCTGGCCAGCCGGGCCAGGGGTGCCGCCAGCCCCCGTGCAGTGAGGCCAGGTCTCCTTCCCTCCCCCAGGATGCGGAGGACAGGCTTAATGGCCCAGGCATGGCAGTGATCGAGCTGAGCGGGGCCGAGGGCAGCGTGCCCCGCAAGCCCACCCTGCGCACCCTGGGGCTGCCCCAGCCCAGCTTCCACGCTGTCATCTTGGACTTCAGCCCTGTCAGCTTCATGGACACCGTCTCCATCAAGATCCTGAAGAACGTAAGGGGCTGGTGGAGCAGGCGGGATGGCAGCCTCGCCAAGGGTGTCCCAAGGGCCCTGCGGCGTGGCCTGATGGCCACTGCCTGTCCCTCTCCCCGGGCAAAACATGTTTTCTGCCATTTGCAGATCTTCAGGGATTTCCATGAGATAGAAGTGGATGTCTTCATTGCCAGCTGCCCAGGTGAGGAGGCCCTGCAGAGCCCCTGCGGGGCATGCCCACCCCTTTGGGTCAGAGCTGCTGGCCTGGGGCTCCTTCCATGGTGTCCCTGTCCCCAGGGTTTCCCCAGGGGACAGGTGCTGGCAGATTGTCCCAGGGATCCAGCCTGAGCCCCGCAGCCCCTGGATCCCTGGAGATGGCCCCAGTGCCCCTGCAGCGCAGGGGGAGGGAGGCTGCTCTGGGTGGGGGGCGCTGGCCTCAACCGGGTGCCATAGCTTCGGATGTTTCTCCCTCCACACAGTGCCTGTCCTGGCCCAGCTGGAGCGGAGCAACTTCTTCAGCTCGGCCATCACCAAGCACTCCTTCTTCCCCTCGGTGCACGACGCCGTGGTCCACATCTGCGCGGAACGGCACCAGGCCCCAGTAAGCATCCAGCCTCGCCATCCCCATCACTATGATGGAGGGGGGGCAGCCAAACCAAACCCTCCCTGCCTGTCTCCCTCAGGTGGATCTCAGCACCAGAATGTAGCCCCGTCAGAGGGAGACGTCTCCCCAAGGAGCCGGGCAGGCGAGGGGGGGCTTCGCCGCCCCAACAGCACCAACTCTCCCACCCCGGGGCCCGCAGACCTCATACCCCCCACCAGCCCCTCTGGACTCTGGCGGCCGGGGCCCTGCCCTGGCTGTGACCTCCCCCTGCGATGGAGCCGCTGCTGGCCAAGGGCCCCGCGCCCCGCTCGGGCACAGGGACGCCACGCCGTGGTGCCAGCCAGGAGCCCCTGCCCAGCCCCAGCAATGGGCCCCAGTTTGGGGGGGGTGGAGGGACTCCCCG
>WEKW01008490.1:330417-353806 GCA_013389905.1 Sula dactylatra
GGGTCCGCTGTCCGCTCCCCTCCTCCGCTCCGGTACCGGGGTCGCGCCGGCTCGTGGGGCTCCTCGCTGAGGTTTGCCGCCCGCCCGAAACATCTGGCGCTGCGGAGGGCTTCCAGCCCTCCGGGTAACGAACGGCGTGTAGCAGGGAATCCTCGATATAAACGTGAGAGAGCTTGTCCGGCCTAGCTTTGGTCAGCTGCCTGGCCGGCAGTCTGCCCTGCAGGGGCGAGCTGCTGGCTAGGGGTGATGTTAGCCCTCCCCCGCCCCTTTTATTTTTTTAGGCAGCTTTATTGACTTTGACAAGGAACCGAGGAGCTGCCACTTACGCCCAGACACTCCATAATATCCCCGAGACCCAAGTCACCACTCTGGACAATGGCCTCCGTGTAGCTTCAGAGGAGTCCAATCAGCCAACGTGTACGGTATGTTTAAGATAGGTTAAGGGTATACTTGAAACACTCGGTCTTGCCTCATCTGTAGCTGGTCCTCCAAAAGTGACAGACCCCTGTTTGAACCGAATTGTTTGACAGAAACCCTACCACTTCTCTTTGTTAACTGGTGGGATTCACGTAGCAGTAGAAGGCCTAACCTGGCTTTGTGTAAGTCCATGGACAAGCTTTTGCACTGTACGAGTTTTCTCGGCTTTACAGCTTTTGTATTAGCAGTAAGTGGCCAGTAGTAGTTATATCTCTGGCAAAACTAGCAAAGGCTTTTTTGAAGCTGCTAGATAGAAAGCCAAAATGCATAAGGGAAACAGCTGATGGTGCTTGTTCTTATTTTGGTGCTACGAGCGCAGTGTCTGTGGAGGAGGCTTCTTGTCCCTGCTGTTACATTTGTATCATGAGGCTTGAGCATGCTGTTTGTTTTCTTTTCTAATACGTGTACATGATACTTTTGCCGTTAGGTGGGTGTATGGATCGGAGCGGGGAGCCGCCATGAAAATGAGAACAACAACGGTGCCGGTTACTTCCTGGAACATCTGGCCTTTAAGGTAAGGAGGTATGCTAGGTCTGGCACAGGACTGTGTGGAGAGCTGTTCTAAATATTCACTTATATATTGCGCTTTCCCTTTGGAGGCTGTACCTGTTAAGAGACAGTGCAAATCAGGTCATCTGAGTCCCAGAGACTTTGCACATAGTATAAAAACAAACTTCAAAAGGCACCTAGCCTATATGGCGCTCTTTGTTTGAATACGTGGCAACTTGCAAGCATGCATGAATTAAGGCAACTCTTATTTACTAGTCGGTATTTCCTCTCTTAAAGGAAAAAGAGATGTAAGTCACAAGTGAGACTGAGTCTCTGACACTGTAGTTCCAATTCTTGACTATCCCGGCCACTGTGTAGTGGACTATTGGACTACATTATGAAGCATGTTTCTTCAGGTTAGCAGGCAGAGGTCAAAGCAGCATTTCCTATAGCCATTTATTTCTTTGGTTTTGTTAGTGGACCAGCAAAGTTTAGAGGCTACAGCTCTTACTTTTCTAATGTGTCTGCTGAACAGCCCTAGGGCAGGATGTATCTAAGCCTGGGACCTGCTGACTCAAGTTCAGCCTGTGCCATCATAGGCAACTGCAGTGTCTGGCTTGCTCCTGAAGAGATGAGCTCCGTATTAGAAGTAGTTTTCTGCTCCTGTTCTGGCTGCTTCTGAACAGTGCTTCTTGGTTATCTAGAAACCTAATTATTTTTGTTTAGACTTGTTCTTGGTTTACTTCCACTGATGTGATCTTCAGCCACTGTTGTCTCTTAGTGTAGGTCTTCTCCTTCCCTGCTGGGTTTTTATTGGTCTTTCAAAAGACACCTCACCCATCATTTAACTAGTGTAAATAAGCCAAGTTTTAAATGTCTTGCTTTCTGCACTTTCTCTTGGCTTTTATGAATCACGTGACAGGTTTTCTTGTTTTAGGTCTTTATTGCTGTCTTCCTTGCTTTAGTTCTGCCCAAGAGGGAAATCTGTTCATTTTGTAGTTGTGTTTATCTGTTTTCTTTAGGGCACAAAGAAGCGTCCTTGTGCTGCCTTTGAGAAGGAGGTGGAGAGTATGGGTGCTCACCTGAATGGGTACACCTCACGGGAGCAGACTGCCTATTACATAAAAGCCTTGTCCAAGGACATGCCCAAAGGTAGGATGGCCAGTGGGCAAAGCCTGATTTGGAGGTTCAAGATGAAGCAAGCGTGTGTGCTTGTGTTTCTCTCCCCCTAGCATCCTTCCTACCAACAGACCAGGGAATGAAGTTATAGCTGAGCGGTAAATTGGAGGTTCTAGCTGGTAGTTGAAGAGACCACTGCCATGGCATAGTGCTTCAAGGCTGCAAGTTCACGTGTTCCTAAAACCAGTTTTGCAAAATGCTTGTTATGTCAGGACGTGCTATGTTGCCAGGAGGGAGAGGGGGGTTTTGGTAGTCTGTTGTTGTCTTATGGAGCTGAGAAACTGAGGTCAGTGACAGCTACTGTGTCAGGAGTGCTCAGTGTAGCTCTTGTGGGTGTTCCTTGTGCTCTGTACTACCATGTGCAGACTCCTCTTTGGGTCCATTTTGTCCAGAGGCAGTGACTTGAGCGGAACTATAGGCCCTACTGTAAATATGGGCTATGCTGTAGATGTTGCAAGCTCTCTGTAAGGTTTCAGCGTGTTTCTGCAACAGTACCCTGATTCTGATGCGCTTCGCCTTCTGCAGTTGTTGCCTGCTTTCTGCTGGCAGTGAAGCTTGGCAAGCTGACTTGGACACTTCATGCTTAAACAGTGTTGTTTGTCCCTCTCTGATACTGTTGGAGTGGGTCATACTCACCCCTATTATGTTGCATCCCCTCCCCAGCATGGCTTGTTATTCACTCCTCTTGCAGTGCCCCTCCTGCCTGTGTGTCTCTTCTCCTTTCAACTGCACTGGGTGGCAGTCAGGCAGCAGGACTGCTAACATTGGAAATGTGTTGCAGTTGTAGAACTTCTGGCTGACATTGTGCAGAACTGTGCACTGGAGGAGTCTCAGATCGAGAAGGAGCGTGGCGTCATCCTTCAGGAGTTGAAAGAAATCGACAGCAACTTGACAGATGTTACCTTTGACTACCTTCACGCCACTGCTTTCCAGGGGACTGCACTGGCCCACACTGTCGAAGGGACCACAGAGAACATCAAGTGAGCAACAGGCTGGATGTGGTATACAGCCCGTGGGTTCAGTCCTTGGGGTGTATGACTGCTGCTTCTTAGTAGTGGTGACTGCACAAGGAAACAGTCTGTGTATGAAATGATCTGTGCCTGTGGACTTCTCATTGTGTTTTGACTGTCTTTTCCCCGTTGGTGGTAGTGAAAACATAACGCTGCACACATTTTTCTCTAGAATCCCCCTTGCACAAGATGTGAGGTTGGTAGGGCCAGGTTGAAAGTTCTCCCATACTTGTCAGTTTGACACTGTTGGAGAAATAAGATGTAGGGGTGCTCATTAAAGCAGTGGCCTTGAGCATACACACCTGTTAGGGTACTGGTAGCTCAGTGACCAGGGTTACTACTCGCTACTTCTCTGTATTGAAGTCTGTAACTCTCCATCTTAGCCACTGGTTTCTGTTCTCTGTGTTCCAGAATCAGAGCACAGGGAAAGCACAGACAGTGCCGTCTTGCTTCTAAAAACTATTGTTATCCTACATCTAAGAGAATCAACATCATCACTGCTGTCTCTGCGCTGTGAACTTGCTTCTCCTAAGCCTCTCATCCCTCCAACTCAAAGATGCTGATATACTGGGTCTCTGTGTTCTTTCTAGGCGTCTGACTCGAGCAGATCTAGTTTCATATGTTGATACTCACTTCAAGGCACCTCGTATGGTCCTGGCAGCTGCTGGAGGTAAGTTCTAGATCAAACCCATCACACATCTCTAATGTAAAATCAGCCGATTTTGTTATATTAAGGTGTTTGAGACTGCAAATCTCTTTCCCGTTGCCAGGTATTTCCCACAAAGAGCTGGTAGATGTAGCTAGGCAACACTTCAGCGGAGTTCCTTTTACTTACAAAGAGGATGCTGTGCCTGTCGTCCCACCCTGTCGCTTCACAGGGAGTGAGGTAAAGTTGCTCTGGTCCCAGGCAAAACAAGCAGGTGTTGCCACTGTTGAATGAATGTGAAACCAGTAATAGCTGCTCTGAGAGAAAAAAAATCTGTTCATATAGCTCAGGAAAATTGATGATGCAGCATCTTGGTAGTGCCCCCATGATCTGTTCTCAGGGCTTATTGCCACAACATGTTGGGTTTTAGATAGGACTCAAATCTATTAGGAAAGTAAAGCTATTGCTTACATCATCTGCTGGAAAACTCAGATCGGAGCAGCTGGTTTCTGCGCAGTAGTGCCTGAGACTATTTAGTTTCAGTGGGGTAATATCAAGTCCTCCAGTTTGTCAACCTGGCATTGCAGCAGGCTGCAGACAAAGCCACAGTGCTCATGCAGTTCTCCTCTGCTCCTTGATGATTTTCTAGATCCGTGCCAGAGATGATGCTCTGCCTGTTGCCCATATTGCTCTTGCCGTGGAGGGACCAGGATGGGCTGATCCAGATAACGTTGTCCTCAACGTGGCTAATGCTATCATTGGACGCTACGACCGCACGTTTGGAGGTGGTAAGGTAAGAGGCTTCTAAGTGTGATAGGGGGAGCCTGGAGCCTTTTAATAAGAAATGCAATGGAGGCCCTGGGTGAATGTGCTTTATGGAAGACTGCTGTGTTTAGCTTCCAACTGCAAAATGGTCAGGAATCTGGAAAGTAGGGTAGAAGTGTAATCAAGTCTGTTCCAGAACACTTCTTCAGAGGTGATGCTGGGACATGAACTGAGCCTTCTCTGTTACGTTTGGAAGACGTTTAGCTGATGAATTCTCAGCAGCTTATTCCTACACTCCTGAACTAACCGCTCAGTGGGGGGTGGTGATGGAAGCAGGACAGAGCAGTCTATAGCCTCATGATGCAAGCTTGTCTTACAACTGCAAAACAGGTGGAACTTGTTTAAAATCCCAGTGTTACATCCATTCTTGTCTGAAATCTGGCCTGCATAACTGTGCTAACCCCTGCTACTGGGAGACCTTGCACTTCCCATTTTCTCCCACTCCTGCAGTGGTATGCATACCAGCTCCTCATATGTGGCTGGGAAAGGAAATGGTTTTGCTGGATGGACTCTTAGGCCATTGTCTGTGGCTTTTCCACTAGTAAATCTCATCTGTTGACCACATGAAGGGCCTAAATTAAGCTCTCATTCAGCAAAGTGTTCCGCTCTGTCTTGTCTGTGGTCTTTGTGAAAACAGCTCAGTTGGAAAGAATTTGAGCTGTGAGGAAGCTCTAAGACTGAAATGGCTGATGGTATCTTCTTATTTACAGAATCAGTCCAGCAGGCTGGCTACGCTTGCTGTGGAGCATAATCTCTGCCACAGTTTCCAGACGTTCAACACTTCTTACTCTGATACTGGCCTCTTTGGTTTCCATTTTGTTTCTGATCCTCTGTCCATAGACGATATGCTGTATTGTGCTCAACGGGAGTGGTAAGTACAACTTTGACAAAAGTTCCTTTATAAGATCTGACCCTCTCGTGGGAGACTGAGCTGGTGAGCAGTGTAATAGGTCTTCAGAGAGCTGCGTCCCTGTGTGATTTCTCAGTAACTCGCATTCTGGTTAAGAGATCCTATAAGTGGTTTCTGTAAATGTCTTAGGATGTGGCTTTTGAGGAGCTATTTTAATCCCTTAGGGCTCTTTGGGTCTTTCGTTTGTGCTTCCAAGTACTGAGGATTTGGTTTTTTATATGCAAGTGAGATCATTCCTTAGAGACAAAGCTTTCCCGGGTGCCCAAGAGACATATCTCCATATCTCAAGTCTTGTTAAACTTGAGCAAAGCAGGCAGAGTTCCTGCCTCTTGTGTTGTGGCTGACAAATGCCCTGCTGCTGGAGTCATGCCAGTGTTTGGAGGCCTTCTGTCTTCCTATCTTATTGTATACATGTATATCCCAGTAATGGTTCGAGGCTGCATCTGAGATTCAGAGCCGAGCTGTGCTGTGTGTGGAGCAGCTGGAGTTAGCCCTTGCCCTAGAGACGTTGCAGTTGGCAGGGGAGGAAGGGATTTAGCAGCTGGAGTCCAAACAGACTCTGTAGAACTGTCTTGTTCTTTCAGCATCAGTTTCCATGGAAGCTTGCAGTATGTGGGAATAGCTGACAATAGCTGACACGCCTTCCTTCTCTTGTGATAGTATACCACAGACCATTTGCCACTGTGCCTGATGGGCAAGATAGAGCCGGCACTAGGGCTGCTTAGACCTTTGTGAGCATAATGTAGCATGTAACCTGCTGGCTGATATCCCCTGCTTGTAAGCTTGAGCTCTTTCTTTTGCCTCCTGCTGTTCAGTGCTCCCCAGTTCTTAGCTGCTCTGCGGTGATGAAGAATGAATCTCAAGCCTGCAAGACAACTGATATTGATAATAGCTTGTTGCTGCAGGGACTTGGGAAAGGGAGGAAGTCACTTTCTGTCTGAGCAGACAGACATCTTTAAGAGCTTTAGTGGTCTTTCCTCTCCAGGATGCGTCTGTGCACTAGTACCACAGAGTCAGAGGTGAAGAGAGCCAAGAACTATCTCCGAAATGCCATGGTGGCTCAACTGGATGGTATGTTCTGGTTTATGGATTGACCACTGCACAGCTTTTAGAGGGTTACCGCTTATGTCTCTCCAGGGAGTAAGATCTCTGCTAGACACTGCAGTACTGCTGGCAGGCACTGGGCAAAACTTCCTTTCCCCTGCTCTGCGTTAGCTGTGCCATGTTGTCAAAGCATGACGCCAGCCTGCTCTGCTCCAGGCTAGCTGTGACTCTGTAAAATTCTAGTTGTTCTGTTGCTGAGAGTGAATAAGTTGCTGCCTGGTGAAGTTAGAACTGAGACCCTCAAACTGGTCTGCTTCAGCTGTAACGCTTTGGAGACCGGTGAAGCAATCTTTTTGTATTGCCTAACTCCTGCCAGAGCTGCTTAGAGTGGTAACTGCAACTGGTACTTCATTAGAAGCTGCTTCAATGGCTAGCATTGCTCCTATCTGCTTTGACTGATGATCAGGCTGTGCAATTCTGGAAGGTTTTCTGCTGTGCTGACCATGTGATATCTTCAACATCTAGGTACTACACCAGTGTGTGAGAATATTGGAAGCCACCTCTTAAACTATGGACGCCGTATCCCTCTAGAGGAATGGGATGCCAGGATTGCTGTAGGTATCTGTTTGTTTTGGTTGGGGTACCTGAGCATGGTTGTTGTCAGCATTTTCTTGCCTTAGTTTGCTGCAGTAACATGAGGCTTACTCATCCCTTAGTCAAGCTGCCTGGAGTCCAGGCGGTCAGCTCACTGACACTGATATAAATATGTCAGAATCTCTGGCGCAGACTCTGTGTCCTTGTGGCTGGATTCAATCCATCCCAGAAAGAGGGCCTATGCCTGCGTTAAGCAGCACAACTTGAAATTCCTTTAACGGTTTCCCTAGAGGTGGCCAGCATCTAGTTTGTGTAATTCTGCAGCCACCATAGCCCTTGGAAGGCTTCAAATTTTGGACTGCCGTGTCTTCTGTACCCTCAGAAAAATGCACTGTGTAGAACATTAGCTATCCTTGCAGGCAGGAGCTGTATAGTTGGTGCAGATGGTCCCCAGGGAACTGACTATATCTTTTTAATGATCCTGATATGTGATGGCAACAGTGACTTCCAACTTTGAGAAATGCAGGTCTGCTAGAAGGGTCATTAATTGCTTGTTTGGTATTTATTAGGCCGTTGATGCAAGAATGGTGAGAGAGGTCTGCAGTAAATACATTTATGACAAATGCCCGGCAGTTGCAGCAGTTGGTAAGTAGTACATGGCAACTGGTACATGGTAGCTCAAAAAACAGGAAGGCATCAAGAGCTGAGTGGAAGTGAGCTGCAGGCACTTTTCACTTGTCTGATCTGGCCTCCTAACCACTCTGGTTTTTTGCTGGTATCCAACCTCTGCACGTTAGATGTGCCAAGGCACATTTGCCAGGAGAGCAAACCTGCAGGTGATGGAGGTGCAGTGGCAGCGAACTGCTGGCTGTCCTTACACCTCTCTACTTGCTGTGGAGCCATGACTAAGTTTGGGAGTCCCATAGCTGGGTGCGGGCCCAGTAGCGTCTGCCAGGTGTCCTTGCCCTGGGGTCATGGTGGTTTATGAAAGGGAAGTAAAGGGACCTGATTCTCTTGTGCTGCTCTAGCATGTGTCTCTGGCCAAGGACAAATTCCTCTCGGAAAACCTGCCTGAGCAGCTCAGCTCCGCTCTGCTGCCTTTTTCCTGTTTGTTGTGGATCCCCCTCCTCCATGCAGCTGTTTCCTCTGGCCTTCAAAGTGGAGCAGCTTGGAAAAGGGAGACAGTTTTTGAACAGGAAGTCGGAATGAACTAACCGAAATCTCTGTGACTTGGTAGCTCCCTGTATTTCATACCTGTATGTGGAGCTGTACTGAGCATTGTGGGGTAGTGCAAGAAAACAACTTATTTTGAGGAAACAAGTAATGGTTTCTCTGTCAGGAGGTAGTATCTGCTGGTTTTCCTGATGCAGGTTTGAGCTGTAGTTGCACAGTTTTGTGCATAGCTGCTCTGGATTGTGAGCACAGCCTGCTCTGCCATCATCTGCTTTAAGACCATGGGAAACTGCACAGGGATTTTAACAGCATCTCCAGTGACTAACTCTTGTTCTGTTCTCTCAGGTCCCATCGAACAGCTTTTGGATTACAACCGTATCCGCAGTGCCATGTACTGGGTCCGTTTCTAGGACGTGTCCCTGCAGGCTGGAAATAGTGAAGCTGTGGACTGTGACAGGTTCCCTCTGGCTCTGAACGTCTTGTGCACCAGGGGCAAGATGACTCCCATGAAAATGGCTGTCTTCTCGGTGTTAAGTGTATAAAAGTAAAAATAAATATATCCCATATGGAGTTGGTTCTCCTGGCAGTCGACTGTGTCTTTCAGGGTCATGTATGTAGACATTGTTAATCTTGCCAAATAGGTGAGATATTGGACCAATCAGTCTTGATTTGTCAGGGCCCATGCTAGAATCTTGTCTGTGTGTCTGTCTGCAGCCCCTGCCTCCTCTGTCCTGAGCTGGCAGTGTCCTGGTTCAGAGGTCTTGTCTTCAGGCTGGTAGAAGCAAGGTTTTCCACTGGCATGAGGCTGCCTGAGTAACTGTAGCTACTTCCACTGTGCCCTTCTGTGCGGGCAGCAGCATGGTCAAACTCAGGCTGTAGCATTGCTCCTTGTACAGACCTAACAACAAAGGGCCCTCGTCCGAGGGGACCTCTGTGCTCTCCTGCTTGTCAAGGAGATCAAAACATATCTATGGAAAGTTGGTACTCATTGGTCCTGTCCCTTGGGTGTGCCCTCTCGGCACTGGTGAGGCTGCACCTTGAATATTGTGTTGAGGTTTGGACCCCTCAGTACAAGAAGGACATTGAGGTGCTGGAACGTGTTCAGAGAAGGGAAACTAAGCTGGTGAAGGGTCTGGAGAGCAGGTCTTATGAGGAGAGGTTGAGGGAACTGCGGTTGTTTAGTCTGGAGAAGAGGAGGCTGAAGGGAGAATTATCACTCTGTGCAACTACCTGAAAGGGGGTTGTAGCAAGGTGGGTGTTGGGTGTTGATCTCTTCTCCCAAGTTTCTGGTGATAGGACAAGAGGAAATGGCCTGAAGCTGCGCCAGGGAAGGTTTAGATTGGATATTAGGAAGAATGTCTTTACTGAAAGAGTGGTCAGGCACTGGAACTGGCTACCCAGAGAGGTGGTGGAGTCACCATCCCTGGAGGTGTTCAAAAAATGTGTAGATGTGGCACTTCAGGGCATGTTTTAGGGGACATGGTGGTGTTGGGTTGGCAGTTGGACTTGATGATCCTAGAGGTCTTTTCCAACCTTAATGATTCTATGATTAGTGTTTCTGGCCTGGCTGTTTGTGACCCTCTCATTGGAGCACCGCCGCTGTGGTCAGTGCAGTTTGTGCAACCCTTCTCTCCCTAATCAGGTATAGGTAAAACTGGTTGGCTGAGTTCCCACCACCTACTGAAGCTGGTGAAGGTGATCAGACTGGCCTTGCCTGATGCTGCCTCGGTACGATTGAGGCGGTTGTCTCTAGCAGAGTTAGGTATGAGGAGCTGGAGCTGTTGCTAGACAAATGTCTTTCCAGAGCCTATAGGGGGATATATTACCTCATCTTAAGCTTCCTGGCTGTCTGTAAACCACCTTAATAATGAGCAGAGATTGTTGTGGAGTATGCTGGTGTTGGTCTACACATCCCTCTTGCAGATGGGCCTCCATCTATCCAGTCAGTCTCAGCTATGCAATAGCTGAGAAGCTGCTGACTGAAGTATAGGGTGACCTAACCTATACCTGGAAGATAATCTCTAGGTCTGAACAATTAAAAGAGCTACGCAGCCCTTTCTGCTTTTTCTGGTGTTAATCTGGTTGTTGCTCCCTTGTCTTGCCTCTGGGAAGCTGGAACACGGAACAGTAAAGGATGAAACTGAGCAAGGGGGATGGAGAAAAGGTTCCCACCAGGTGGCACTATCCTGTCACAGCTACCCTTGGAAGCTGCGGGGTACTCCTGTTTAATTTTTGTCTTTGGGATAAATCTTCCCTGGGATTCTCATTTAATTTCCAGGTGCTGCCTTGACAAGTGGGATTTAAAAATAGTGTAAAAGTTTCTAAGAGTTAGTCATTACATTTGAGACTAATCCAGTGTTCTAAATCATTTGTGCTGAATCTGGATTCTTGATGAGAGAGTCAGTGTGTCTGAACTCATTGTGTATACTAGGCAAGTTTGAAACTGTTAAGTGTTCTTGATGCAATTTGGGTTTAACTCGTCGCAAGCTCTGGCTCGTTACAAGTGCACTGAGGGCTGAAAAACTAAACAAGCTCACTTACGCCTCAAGCCTGGTGGAACCGGTAAATGATTGTCTTTGGTTTTGTGACTGAAATCAGACTCTTTTGTCTTGCATTGCTATATATTTTCCCTCCCCAGGTGAGCTTCCAGGGAGTTTTGCAGTTGGTGAGAAATACAAGGAAAGGGAGATGTACGTCCTTGCCTTAGTATTTCCTACAAGTTCTTTTCTCTGCAGGTATCTGATTCTGCTTGGGAATGGTTGTTTTCCTTGAGTAATTCCCCAGGCCCTCCTGCACTACTTTGTACCAGGAACAGATTCAAACCCTGCTGTAACTGCTGCTTTCCAAATTGTTCTGTTTCTCTGCAAAAACAGCAGGCTGGCTGCGCTGAGCAGCATGCTCCCAGCACTTCAGGGAGGACTGGTGCCCGCTCCTTCCTAAGAGGCTGCAGCTCTACAAGGGTGGCTGGCTTACGCAGTGTTAGAAGGTATTTTGTAGATGCTTTTATCCATGTAGAAATCTGAGTATCTGGGCTGGTCTGGAGTAGGAACTGTGACCTGGTGAGTAGCATTAGGTGCAGAGTGCTGTTAGGTGCCTGCTAGCAGCTAGGAGTCGAGGCTGACCCGTGCCCAAGATGTTGGCATCTTCTGGCTGCAGTTACAGTGGCCCTCTTCCTTGTAGTGCCTGTTGGATTTGGGTGCTGTGGCAGTCCGTGCTTCCAGAAACACAGGCGTCTCACCAGCTCTAAGGATTGAGAGGTATGCGGTACCATTTTTCCTTGGTAAACACCAAGCAGCCAGTCTGGGGATTGAAAAGGTGGGGAGGGGAAACCCATTCAGGAGTTGAGAGCATTATTGCTTGGCAAAGACACCCATACTCTGAGCCTTAGTGAGGGGCTTGGGAAGCGTAACCTGGAATTAGTGCAAAGTTGTCAGGCATTTGGCAGCCGAATCCCTCAGTGCTGGAGGAACCGAAGCTCTAATTTTGTCGGCAGGTCTCCTGCTGTTTGAGCCATAGGTGTGTGTTTCTGTTCCTCCACTGGAGCAGCCTCAGACCAAGGGAATCCAAACTGGGAAATGTCTGGCATGATGGAAGTGTCCTACGTCAGTCCTTTTCCCAAACCTTGAAAAAGTGAGATCTTTCTCTGGCCCCTCCCCCTCCCCTTCCTGCGGTTTCCACTGCCCAGTGAAGGACAGTGGCAGTGCCGGAGGAGGGAGTTGGAACCATCGCTACAACAGGGCAATTTCACCGAAACTGGAGATGGCCTGGGTGACCTAATAAATCTATTTCCTGGCTCCCTGGACAATGCGGGATTGTTCAGCGGGGCTCTTTGACCAGTCTAGTTTTCAATGGCTGAAGTGTTTTATTTTGCTACTTCACTTGGAAGGTTACTTGGGATCCCATTAGACTGTGCTGATAAATTTAGTCTGGTGAACAAATTGGCCTTTGCTCCCTCCCATTCCGCACAGTGCTGTCTTATCCTCTCTCAGTAGAGTTCCTTTGAAGCTCGTGCCTTCCACCTACCTCTAGGCAATTGCTTTCCCTCCCTGACGCCTTGGCACTCTGTCTCTTGGCTGGAAGAGAGGATGCTGTGCATCGTTGTGTGCACCCTATGCAAGGCTCTGTAATGCCACAGCGCTTCACTGACTTTTTTTTCCACCATACAAAGCTGTTCTGGGTACATAAAAATCTAGCAGTGAAAACAGGGATTGCTTGCTAGCGACCTGTGCTGAGTGCTTCAGGTTTCCCTGGTCTCTAGCAAGAAAAGCTGTTGGTACCCCCAGTGCGGAACTGTGGGGCTGGGGCAGATGTACAGGGTGGATCTGCTTGTGGAGCAGGCAGCCCCTTTGATATGTGAGCTGCTTGTTTGGGATTCGGGTGCTTGCCAAGAGAGAGGCCACAGCAGCCAACTGTCAGTAGTTGCCTCACCTGAACTAATTAACCCCCCTGGAAAGTACAGTTGATACTAATCATAGGTGCTGAGCCAAGCCTGTCCTCAGGGAAGTGGGGAGCTGCAGAGAGGCTTTCACAGAAACGAGAGGCTTGGAGCTGTGCCGCCCTTCAGTGCCAGAGAGCTTTTGGGAGGAGAGCCTGCAGCCCTCCGGGCCTGTTTCTCTACCTGCTCTCCTGCCGAGGCTGGTGAAAAATGGCAGTGGGAGCAATAGGTGAGCGGGGTTTAGAAGACAGGGCAGGAGAAATGCAGCTCTGCTGGTGTCTTGTGTTGCTGGAGCCTTGCACTGCTTGGACCCCTTGGTGCAGGGTTTGACCGAGGCATCGGCATGGCCACGACCAGGGATCTTTTGCCTGGCCAGCCCCTATATAGTGTGGTTTGCTCAGAGGAGGGCTGAGTTCTCCTCCCTGTGATGAAGTGTCACCCAGCAGGGCTGCAGGATTGCTAGGGTGAAGGTGGTATCTGATGCTTGGCAGACTCACAGGCTTGCCCTGCCCAGGCCTCCTGCACTTCACCTTGCCCTTCTGTGCACCGCGGGGACTTAGTACACCAGGAGAGAGGAATGGTGAGCAGCGGTATCCAGATGCACATCCAGAACTCCTGTTTCCTATTTGGAAAATGAAATGGCTCATCTAAAGCTTTAGTGTCTTCATTGCATGGAAAAGCAGCGGACAAAGGGCCCATCCAGGCCTGACTGCCAGCTACAGCCATCTCGGGCTGCCCTGAGACACAAGACTGAGCAGGGCATGGTGGCAGGGCTTGTCATCTTTGTCTTGGCTCTTTCTTCAGTAGCGCGTCTGGAAGGGGGTGAATCTGAGCCCTGAAAACCCTCATTAAAAGCTGCTTTACCCCATCCAAGGAGGATCACTGGTTCTCACTTTTCCATGTAAGTGTCTTCTTTCCAGCTGTTTCCCCTTATGCATTTTCTTCCCTCAGGGCTCTGAGGTTTTTTAAATGGGGCTGCCAGGCTGAGGTTTGGCTTTGCTGCCCATTGAGCCCATTGCTGAGGATGCCCAGAAAAGCTGCTAGAAGCATGGTGCCTGGAGGAGGATCTGCCCAGGTTCCTCACCTACCCAGCTATGGAAAAAGGAGCTGCTGGCCCAGCACAAGGCTGCTGGAGGTGGCAGCCTGGGGAGGTCCCAGCTCTGGTATGGGAGAGCAGGAGGGATTTTTTTTGTACAAAGAGGTGTCAATGGGAGTAGTTCCTGTGCTGAATCACTCCCAGGTGCTCTGAAGACGCTGCTCTGGCTCTGTGTCCCACCATCCGCTGCTGAGCCTCTGCCACACTCTGGGATTATTTAAGGCTCTCTACGCTGCCTTGGTGTGAGAACTGCATAGCACAGACAGCACAAGGAGAGTGAAGGAAGCTGGATCAAATGCCACGTGACCCGATTTGAGCGAGGCTAATTATGTATTTAAGATACTGAAACAGCAGCCTGAATATCTGAGTACTCTTCCTAGTTTTGTCAAGAGCCTGCAGTGGGACATGGAACATTTAGCTTTTCCGGGCGCTGCGTTGCCCTGCTGTCAATGTGGGTACTGACGCTCAGTGCAGTATGCAGAGTAAAGGGTCACTCAGGTGTGCAAAGTGTTTTGTAAAATAGCCCCAGTACTCTGCACTATTTTCTACTTTGTGTGTAACTTGGACAAAGCTGTAATAGGAACATGCTGCTTATCTCTTATTTGTTATATTTAGGGAAGAGTGAGCTGACTCTTGGGGGGGGATTTTTTTTTTCTTCCTTATTTGACTGTTTAATCTAGGGTTATGTTGCTTTGAGATTTAGGATTTGGTATGTATTCAACTTCAGAAAACTGTATTCTGAGCTTCTCCGGGTACAGTTTAGCATTGTACAGGTTCACATATACCAAAACTATGACCTCTCCGTTGAGACTGCTCTTGAGTAGTGCTTGTAGCAGTTGAGCAACAGACTTGGTGCTACTGATGAAACTTGGAGAATGTGATTTCCCAGTTGGGATCTGTGAAACAATAACTGCCCACGGACATGGTGAGTAGAGCTGGGGCCTCTTGCTGGAGGCTTGGTGATCAGTGGCTCTAGGAACTGGAGCAGCAGGCAGTATGTCCATCGCAAGTTCCAGCCTCTGCTCACCTGGTGCGGAGGATGTCCTGGCATGCCAAGGGGCTTCCAGGAAGAGGTGGCAGGTGAACGTGCTTGAGCCCCAGGCGTCTGGGCTCCATGTGGCAGTTCTGCATTTATTTCCGCCCCTTCCCCCCCGCATGTCTGCTGCAAGGCTGGAGGTCCCTGCTGCCCCCAGCTGCTCCCTGCCGTGCCTCTCTAGCTTCCCCTGCTTTGTTTACAGCTGTTCCAGATGTGCGGCTGTTGGCTGGAGCCCCTACGACATGGGAACGCAAGTAACTCCTATTTCTGCCTCGCACGCGTGGGGTGACTCACAGGTGACCTTGCCCCAGCTTTGCTGAGGAGGATGGAGAGGGACGAGGTCCCCATGGTCCCAGGCGGTGACTCCTGAAGGTGGGGGGAGGCCAGAGACAGGATCCTGCAGTCCTCCCTCCTCAATGGCAATGGTGGTGGGTGCAGAGGCACTGCAGACATGTCTTCTGCAAGGAGCTGGAGTCTGAGAGCCCCTCATCGTTGTTCCTCTGGGGCTATGCTGTGTGTGTGCAGACTGTACCCCCATCTGCTGCAGAACCCTCACCTGGGCTGCTCAGCCTTCCCCCTGGAGCTCTGCAGCATCCTGCTCTGTGTCTGCCGCAGCAGCTGTGGAAGTCCTTGTGTGAGATGTACGTGGCCACCCACCCCGTGCCATCCCGGTGACGCAGCCCTCCTGCTCAATGGAGATATGAAGTCAACCTCGGGGGGGTCTGGGGAGGGAGGAGTTCCCATGGTGACAGACAGCAATTCACCAGACGGGGCAGGGCAGATGCTTCGTCCTTTTTATTCTTTTCTTCTGGAGTCGGGCACACAGCCAAAGAGCTGAAGGAGCAATGGCACAGCCTCGTGGGGGAGAGCCGTGAAGACAAGTCAGGTCTCGTGAACTGCACAAATCCTTCCGGAGCACAGTCTCCCTTGCACCCTGGCTGCTGTCCCACAGGTAGGGGTGCTCCTGGACCCTCCTGCAGCCTTAGTCCCCTGGGTGGTGGGCCCCCACCCTGGGCTTCCTCACTAGCCCAGCAGAGAGATGGCCAAACCTTTATCATCCTTCCCACAGACGGTGGCTGCTGCATGAAACGCTCAGGGCAGTGTCCTACAGCTGCTGGAGATCCAGTGCTGTCAGCTGGCATACCTTGTAGGGGAAGACGTCCTGCAGGTAAAGGAGCTTGTGCCAACCACATGCCTTTACCAGCACCCAAGACTCGCAAAAGCCCCTTGCCCAGAGACTGCGGCATGGCCCCTACTCTCCAGCGGTACGTACCCCCCTCCTGTGCCCCTGCCCGTCCTGGGCAGGGCCCCCTGCCGCGCCTCGGTGCAAGCTGTGCCGTTCCCTCCCCGGCGGAGCGTGTGCCAGCGGCTGCCTGCTGGGCTGCAGTGCCGCCCCGCACGTCTCCCACCAGCCCTCGAGCTGTGGGCGATGCTCCCCACAGCTCCGTCGGGCACCCCTTGCGCAAGGAGCGACCAAGCCCCATGAAGAGCGGGACGGGGGCTCTTTCATGAGCCCTGCCAGAAATTTATATGGAGCCGCAGGTAGTTTTTAGGGGGTGTTGGTGCAGATTGTGAAACACTTAAATAGAGGCAGAGAGGAAGGATTGAGCAACCACCCTGTCCTCCCAGCTGCCAGAGCTGCATCCCAGATGCAAAAGCAGGGAAGCGAGAGCAGGATTGGCTGAAAGGGGACAGAGCAAGGGGCGGCCTTTCCCTGGCACAGGAGCTGCAGGAGAACTGGGTTTGGAGAGCTGAGGTGAGCGAGCTGTCTTGTGCAGCTCCAGAGCGGGTCCCTTTTGCAGGTCGCTTGTGAGCACAGGCCAGCCTGCTGCTCTGCCAGTGGCTCGGCAGCAGGAGGGCTTGTGCACAAACTGTTAGTGTGACTCTTTATTTCCATCTCTTGGGAAGGCAATGACCATCCACAGTGAGTCCCACTGCAGCAGCAGGGTCCCAGGACAGCCATCCAGTGTGTCCTCACTCCTGTCCTCTGGGGCTGGGATAGGGGCCCCTGAGGACGGGCTCCTCCGACTCACAGCTATTCCTCTTGGCAACGCTCCTCCCCTGGGAATACAGCTGCCCTGAGCCGCTGCAGCCACGGAGGCATCTGCTGTTGCTGTTGGAGGGAGGAACAAATACTCCCGGCCCCATCAAGCCATGTGAACCCCCCCTCCGAGGAGCAGCTTCTTGCAGCACAGCTGGCAGCATCCCAGGAACGGCTCCAGCTTCCCAGGCCTGCACACTGCCTGCCTGCCATTCCACCTCCCTGCCTGGCAAGTGTGCCCCTGCAACCGTGCTGCTCCCCCCAACAACCCCTGCCACACTGCTGCCTGCTCCTGCAGGGACTCCCCTCACGTGTCTCCAGGATCCATGGGGGCTCCCATGGCTGGGTTAGCCTGCAGCTGGCATCATGGCCCTGGGTGCCATGCTGGGAGCCAAGGAGCTGCTGTTTCCCAGCCCTGGGAAGGGGAAAAGCTTGGTGTTGGGCAGCCCAGCAGCTCCTGTGCTTGGGAAGGTGGCGGTGTCTTGCCCATCTGCCCCTGCACCAGCTGCTCCCACCTCTGGGGCTGGGGGTGGAGGGATGGGGCAGCCCCAGCTCTGGGGTGCTTGTCTCCCTCTGATGGTGTGTTGAGGTGCTGCGGGGTTTGGGAGCAGGTGAGCAGCTCGCCCCTGTATGTGGCAAGGGCTGCTGTGCTCCTGGCAAGCACCCTGGCTCTGCGGGGTTGGGCTCTGTGTCCTGGGCTCCTGGGCTCAGCTCCAGCCCGGGTCAGTCTGATTTGAAGCAGAGAGCAGTGGTACCATCCTGCCTGTGATGATGGTGATTATTCCTGTGAGGTCCCAGGAGCAGTGCTGGGCTCCTGCATACTCCTCTGGTCCCCTGGAGCTGCAGCGTCCCTCCTCCTCTGCCCCTCGGAGCCGGCTTTGGTGCAGAGTGGCAGGCACCGTGCCAGGCCAGGAGCGGCCCCTGCCCTGGTGATGGCACCCCCATCTGCCTGCACTACCTTCCCGGAGGGATGCTGGTGAGGGCTCGAGGCAGCCAGAGACGTGGCACCTTGGTGTTTGCAGTTAAGATGATTTCCTCACCTGCCCCCACCCCGTGCTGCAGGGAAGCAGCGGTGACCTGGTCTTGCCCAGAACTGCTCTCCCAGGGGACGGTGGCAGGAATGCCACCTTTTAGCTCTGCATCCTGCCGCCAGGCCAAAGGCGCTGCGCTGCCGGTGGTGCTGGTCTCCAGGGTCCCCCGCGGCTTCGCGGGGTTGGGCAGGCAGGCGCCCGCATGTCAGCGGGTGCAGGCGGGCACGGGCTGGCTCAGCTCCTGGCATGTCGAGTCACGCTCAGCGCACCCTGGACCCAGCCCACACATGCCCTGAGCGCGCGTGCCGCGGGCTGGCGGCTCTCCCCCAGCTTCCCTTTATCTTCTCCTTCCTGCAGGTATCCAAGGGGAAACCATTCCCTCTGCTCTGCCCTGCCAGTCCCTGCTCCTGCACCTCGATGGGTCCCTGGATCCCCCTTTGTGCAGCCCGAGCCCAGTTGTTAACTGGGTGCTGCCTGCCACTGCCTGCATACCCTGCAGCAAGGGCTGGGCCCGGAGTGCCTTAATCCGCCGTGCCCCTGAGGCAGGCAATTTGTCTGCCCCTATGAAGAGGGAGAAGTTTCTCTTCTGTAGCAGCATGTGCTGGGCTGGCTGGGACATCTCTAGGGTATGTGCACTCCATGGAGCTGCCAGCATGGGGAAAAGCAGCACTGGCCCCACATGGAGGTGCTGGGGGAGCTTTGCTGCACCAGGTCCCTGCGTTTCTACCCTCTCCTGCATCCCCATCCTCGGGAGCAAGCCAGGCTTATTTTAGGGAGCCTGGTCCCAGCTGCAGGTGGGGGCCGTGGGTCTAGGAGTGAAGGGGAGCAGCTCATGCCTCAATCAGTTGAGAAGCTGGATTCCTGTGGGATGAGCCAGGCTGCATGGGTGGTCATGTGCAGCATGGGGCACGTCACCTCCGGGGGCACTTCAGCCCCTGCCTGCACCCTGCCTCCCCCAGGTCCCTGACACCCAGCCCCAGCCACTGTGCAGCCTCTCTGGGCATCCCCAGCATCACCCAAAGCCCTGCTGCAGGATGCAGCTGATGAAGGTAACTTGTTAACTAGGGACTTTCAAGCCCCACGTAGTGCTGCTGGCTCCTCATCCCGCTGCCATTGCCCCTACCATCACCCTCGCTTTCTGGCACACTGGCCCCATGCCCTTGTAAAGCACCACCGGCCCTCAGCAGAGCCCTGGCGGTGCCTGGCTTTCCCCTCCCTCACTGTCCCTGAGAGCCAGCCCAGCCTCTGCGGTCAGGCTGACCAGGGCTGCCTTCTCCTGCCTGACTCAGCCAAGGGGGAGGGTCACATCCCTGCGGTGTCACCATTCCCTCCCTGAGCCCTGTCTGCGTGGATGGCAGGGCCTGGCCACGGTCCAGCACAGCTTTGTGAGATGCTGGTGTGCGGCCGTGCCAGCAGCAGCCTCCAGACACAACAGTTTACAGACAGGAAAAACTTCCCATCCCTCCACAGCAGCTGTGGGGGGAGCTGGGGCATGTGCCTGCCCCATGGGGAGCTCTGGTGGGGGGCACAGTGGGCTCAGCCTGACCCCAAGCCTGGCTGCAGCAGGACCACTTGCCTCCATCATCCTTCACCCACCAGACCCTCCCTGCTGCTGCCCCCACACCCACTGTGGTCCCCGCAGCCGGGAGCATCTCCCTTGCATTGAGCATCCCCAGAGCCGCTGGGCAGAGAGGGCAGCTTGCCCGTCATGGCTTCACCCTGATGTGATACTTTGCTTCCTTTTCCCGCAGGGATGCAGCTTTGGGCAGCAGCAGGACTGAGGGTGCTGCAAGACGTCCCCTCCGGCACAGAGGAGCTGGGGGTCTGTTGTCCATTTCCCCTGTGCAGCACAGCCTGGAGGGCTGGCATGGTCTTCTCCCACCCTCTTGGGGCAGGTCAGCAGGAGATAAGGGGTGACCAGTTAGCAACCCTGGCCCATTTTGCAGTCCCTGGGCTTGCTGGGGAACTCTGTGGGGTGGCACAGGGGGCCCTGAGGCCACACTGTGAGTCTGATGTTGGCCCCCCGGCACTCTCCCTAAGCTGGCTGGTGATGGTGGCGGGGGTCCACAGGCCCTTTTCCCGGGATGCTGGGGGCGGGCGGCTGGGTGCCGCAGCGCAGCGGGGAGCTGGCCGTGGTTGGTGCTGGGAGACATTCCTGGAGCGTGTCCCAACCGGCCCCTGCGGCAGGCAAGGTTCCCCCTCCGGCTCCAGCCAGCTCCTCCTCCCCTCACCCACATCGGCGCCAGACCCCGGCTCTTCCCCTCTGCCTGAAAGCCCCCAAATTTAGAAGGGCCTGGGGAGGAGGCAGCTCCCTTACAGCAGCCCCAGAGCTGGCCTGTGCATCCCTGCTGGCTGAGGATGCCCACGCCATACTGGAGTGCGGAGCACTGCCAGACCGCCGTAGGGCCAGGAAACTAAAATCCTGTAAGGCTCCTGCTGAATCCCAGCCCATGCTGGATCAGTGCCGAAGGCAGTGACTACAGGATGTGGAGAGGGTGGGCAGAGGATGGGGCACAGTACCCATGGCACCGTGGCCGCATCTGGCTCTGCAGCCCAGCACACATCTCATCCTGCCACATCTCACCGTGCCGCGTGACTCATCTTTCCTGCCGCCCGACACAGAGCTGAAACCTCACCTGGGGCTGTGATTTTCCTCTTGTTTCCCACTAAGGTAGCAGTGAGGCCTCTCGCCTGGCAAGCGCAGGGCAGGGAGAGGCTCAGCCCCGGTGCTTCCCACATGCCCACCCTCAAACCGGGGGGCTCCCGTCCCTGGGGGTGACATTGCCCCCTGTGGGGCTTGGAGCTGGTGCTCCCCCTGTGCCTGCAGCCCAGGACAATGCCCTGCAGGGACCAGGACCGGTGGGACCTGGGGAGATGCTTTGGAGCTTCTCATGATCTGACACTTATGGGGCAGCAGAGGCTGTGCCACTGGGGGTGCATGGCCAGATGGTGACTGTCATTTGGGGACCAGGGCAGCATGCAGGGGGCAGGCAGGGGTGAGGGTCTGGGGTTAGGGTCAGCCCTGCAAGCTTTGACCAAAGTCAGTGGAAACGAATCAATGTGCTTTAGGGCCAAGCCAGCCGGGAGATGGGGAACCCCAAGCCTGGGCTGTGGGAATAAGGACTGGTGGCCTGGCTGCCAGCCCACCAGGCTTGGGAAAGGGCTGACGGCTTTTCGGGATGTTCCCGGAGGGACTGGCGTGCGGCGGCCGCATGAGTCACTCGCACCTGGTGCTCTCCCTCCGCTGAGGTAGCACCGTCCTGCGCCCGGGGCCGCGGATTCCTTTCCCAGCCCTGGTATGCAGAGGGTAGCTGGGAAACACCGCGGAGGGGGAGGCATTCTGGTTTTGGGGACCCAGCACCCCTGCATGCCCCCTCCAGTGGCAATGCAAGGGGGATGCTGCTGGCAAGACAGTCAAGATGCTGCGGGGCTGCGCACGGGGGAGCAGGGTTTGGGGACTACCCCACACCGGTGCCTGCCCTGTTCCCGGCGGCCGAGGTGGTAGGCAGAGCCCTCAGCAGGGCTGCAAACCACCGCTGCCCCGGTGCCTCTGCCAGCGGTGCCCACTGGGCGATGCACGCTCCAGCGCTGCCCCCGTTAGCCCGGGCAACCCCCGGCTGCCCTTGCCCTGCTGCCGGCACCACGCCGTGGGGCTGCTCCGCCAGCTCTGGGCCCGGGGCCAGCCACAGAGCCCTTGGCAGACCCCTCCGCTCCCTGTTTAACGAAGCCCCTTGTCTAATTGGGACAGGCTGCCCTGCCTTCATTAAGCAAGCTCTGGTGGGAGGAGGGTTTGGGGATGGTCCTGACCTGGGGATGCTGGGCCCACGGCCGGACCCAGAGAGCTGGGGCAGGCAGGGGGAAACCCGTGGCCACGGTGAACTTTGGAGCCGGCCGGCCAGGTTTGGGGGCCGGGGCTGGGGCTTAACGAGAGGAAGGCTAATGAAGAGGAGGGGATGCACTGCTTGCTGCGCCTTTAAGAAGAGTGGGGGCATCGCCACTCCTCCTCTGCTTGGGAACAGTGTGTGCCTGGGAAAGCTGCCTGCAGCCAGCCCTGGAGCATCTTTGCTCGGTGGCAGGTGCCCCTGCCCCCAGCCCCCAGCTGTGAGGTGGCCCTGGGCCCCAGGGTCCCCCACTGTCACTCCCCTCGCTGTCTGCAGGAAGATGCCCCTGGACCTGCCCGCTGCCCCGCCAGGAGCTGGAGGGAAGCCCCATGGCTGGTGGCCAGGAGGGCACAGGTACCCAGGGTGTCAGGAACAGGGGATGCAGGGTGACCAAGGGGACAGAAGGGGAGTGGCATGGGGCATGTGTTGGGGCCATGAGCCAGGGTCAGCCCCAGGTGAGCACAGGCACCAGCAAGGAAGATGGGGTGCAGCGTGGTCCCACGGGGTGCCCTGGGGGCAAGGGCCCCCTCAGGGTCAAGGGGTGCACCCTGGGCTGAGGAGGAGCCTCAGGGGACAGTCCCGCCAGTCACTGGGCAGGCAGGGAGTGAGGCCAGAGCAGCGCGGGGTCCCTTGCTGGGCATCCTCTCCCTTTCACCTCCTCCCACCAACTGCAGTCACACCACTGGTGGCTTTCCAGTGTGTTTCTCCAGCTCTGCGGTGGTTCTCCACCACCAGTCTGCTCTGGTGGCTGCTGAGAGATGGTGTCCGGAGCAGGGTGGGAGGAAGCCCCACAGCTGGTTACAGGCCAGTCCCCATACTTGAGCCATGGGTGCTAGAGTCCCATGTGATGGGCACCATGAGCTGTGGGTGCATGAAAAGTCTTGGCCAAGGCCCGGCCATCCTGCAGCCTCATGGGAGCTGTGCTGTCATGGGGAGCAGCCCTTCTTCACCGTCATTGTCCTTCCCAGGGCTGGTGCTCAGAGCCAGGCTCTAACCTGGAAGGGGCCGGGGGCTTGGGTCCCCATGGCAGCTGCTTCCAGATCTGTCCAGGGCCAGACAGTGCCCTGAGGTTCCTGGGGACACAATCCCCTGGGATGGATGGAGGTGTGCAGCCAGCTCCTGTCTGGCAGGTCCCAGAGCTACTCACCACGTTCCTGGGACTTAGAGGATGGAGACGCTGGAGGGAAAACTGCCTTGAGCCTCACCGGCGCCCGCTCAGCCCCGCATTGAGGTCTCTGTGGCAAGACCGGTTGAAACCCTTCCCGGGGCTCCAACCCCCTCCTGCTTTACCCCCATCCCCATGCCGGGGCCCTCCAGCCCTTGTCCGGGGTGCAACCGGTGGGGGAGCCAGGTGTGGCACTTTAGAGGGGGGAAGCAGCCCGAAAAGCTGCTTTGCTCCCCGGGGAGAGGGTGGGAAAAGCCCTTTTTGGGGGGCCGGGCTGGGCGGGGGCCGCAGCGCTGCCGCTTCTTCCCCCCCCCAGCACTGAGCTCCGGGCCGCCCTCAATAAAGGGGCGGGAGCGC